>WMED01027053.1:0-10698 GCA_019650415.1 Pipa parva | reverse complement strand
AAACAGCTTGGCGATACAGGATGCACAGGAAAAAAATTGGCTGGCAGTGAAAGGGTTAAGTTAGGATGAACTAGGTCTGTTCTGCATAAGTGTTTTTAATTTTATCAAATGATTTTCTCAGTATTGTATAATTCACTGCTCATTAGCAGGTAAACTGACATTTCTGAATATGGTAAAGATATTTGCTCTGCAACTTATTACCTGCTATCCAGTTACTGATCAAAGATTTGGCAGCTTTAAAAAAAATAATTTTTAATTTGGAAAGTACGACTTACTTAAAGTGGAAAGGTCAGGTCCACTTAACAGAATTTTTTAAAATCTAAGACGGGTTGGGTGGAGCTAAATGATAGCTCCTCCAATCAGATCCCTGCTAGATTGTGATTTAAGGGATCTGATTGGATGAACTTTAATGTCAGTCATCATTTTAGCCCCGCCCAACCCAACTTGGGATTCAAGTTGGGCATCGGAGCAGAAAATAAGCAGGGAGTTTCCTTCTTTTACTGCAGTCTTAGCTGAATACTTTTAGCAATCAGCTAAGACAACTCCCTGCTTCCTGAAAAAAAAAAGTCTGTTAAGTGGACCTGACCAGTCCACTTTAAATGTGTCATAGTTGAATCATAAGTTTAGTTTTGCTCTCACTTTTCCACAATGAAATGTTTCCCGCAGGTTAGTTACATTTTTCCAAACCATCAAAGTTCTGTTTTTTTTCCCATAGTTGCCTTTATGCAATCTATTTGTTCTGTTCTATGACAAAATGATATCAGTTTTAATCATACTGAATATAAATGCAGAGAAAACGTAGTTCAAATTGTGTATTGATTTCCTGCTAACACTTTGTTCTGGGGCATTGAGTTATATGAAAAGGAAGGGGTGTAAAGTAGATTTGCCCCTAGCTGCATCTACACATTTCTGAATACAACCTTACAATTATCAAGAACAAGCACTTAAAAAGTAATTACTGTACAAGGTTCTTTATGTTGCTATGAAATAAACAATACAAATCACATTATAATTATAGTTTGAATGACCTGGCAACTCTGGAGTGTAATAATTATGTATGCTGTACAATCTGAAGAACGTTATATTGGAAACTAAGGGTAATTTAACCACAGCAAGTCATGCAGTAATTACATGATTCCTTAACCGTAGGGTTACAAATCAAATAGTTGTATTTTTTTTTTTTTTTTAAACATGTTGAATATTATTTTCATTTTGAGGCTAAAATGGGGACTTAAGCTACCCTAAACATATTGTTACATTCATCAGTAAGCAGGTGCAGTGTCAACGTCCCAATTAAATGCAGCTGTGTTATCATTATCAACAAAATTGCCCCTTCAACTAGACACATGAAAAAAATCAGTGTCTTTGAAAACATAAGAAATAACTCTTTTAAGGTGTTTATTAACACTGGCATTTTGTAGAATGAAGCGGAAACACCAAGATCTTATTGTATTAATGGAAGCCTGAAAAGTCTTTGAAAAGTTACAGAAATTAATTCTGGCTTTTAAACAGCCCTCCACTATTTAAAACTGAGAAAGACAGATATATAATATTGACAAAAATCTGTGAAAGAAAAAGCGCAAAAAAATCGCATTAATAGTGCATTATATATGTAAACCACAAAAATCTCAGGAAAGAGAAAGTCTAAAAAATGATCAAGGATATATCTGGATATAATAGTGAAAAAATGTGCATGAATCCAATGAAACACTCCAATCTCCCAACTCCTAGGTGATCCTCCTAAAGCTTTAATGTGTGCTTACCAGAAGCAAGAAATAAACAGCCTTATAGCATATCCCATAGGAAATACTCCACATGACAGTGCATGATATTGTAAAGCCCAAACTGTTTCCAAGAAAGTTACAATATCTAAAGTAATTCTCAAGGAGGGTGGAAATGATTGTTAGTCTTGAAGAGTAGCGTTTATTTTAATAAACTTCTGCACAACACTTTTCATTGCATAATATCGTACAGCATAGGACTCTATTTTCCAGAATTCAAAGGGTAGAAGCCTCACTTCCCCTGACACCAGGGAACTACAGAGAAATGTTAAAGAAGCACTATAGACTCATTAACTTTAGGGTGATTAGGAAGAGGGAGGAAAGAGGTGCTCGCCAAGCAGACTCTTAGGGGGTAATTCAGGAAAGTCCAAACTTACCTTGCGATCCTTCGATTCACCTCGCCGAGACTGATATGCGCTCCCTTCTCTCCTGCACGTGGAGATCAGCGAACGCTTTAAAGGTATTCCAGTCTCACGAGGAGACTCGAGTGGTCGTGAAGTGAGGCGAAGTACCTTTAAAGCGTTCGCTGATCTTCGCGTGCAGGAGAGAAGGGACCGCGTACCAGTCTCGGCGAGGTAAATCGAAGGATCGCAAGGTAAGTTCGGACTTTCCTGAATTACCCCCTTAGGCTCCAGCGCTGCCCCTGCTCTCTTCAGCGATCCCGGTGTCTTCTGATCTTGACAGCTACCGCGGTCCTCTTCACTTCTGTTTCCTGCTTCTTTGCTGAAAAGAGTAAGCACAGTAGCAGATTTTTGTGAATCAGTGCTGGTTTCTTGTGAATCAGTTGCATTTTAGTAGGTATCAAAATATTTTATATGACTTGCAAACCTTTTATAAGCACATTTCCCCTGTTTTCTCCTTTGAAAAATCCACTCACCCAAACAGGATGTTTTAACCATGATTACTTTCCTATTGCAAAACAGTGGCAATCAAAAACCTGGGCCTGATTACTTCCTTAATGTTTGGTGTATTTGACTGTACTTGTGGACTTCTTTTTATGGTCATGAGATGAAATAAAATTCGATACATTAATATGACATGACAAGGTTTAACAGAGGTAAAGCAAACATATCTACAATACTCCAAATCAAATGCATTGCACAACCATCATAAATCTTCTCTTATTTTGCAGTAATCTATATTTTTTTCTTTACATTTTTTTTCAATATTAAGATATATACAGCGGTAGTCAGAAATAACAGTAAGTATTGCAAAATGATAAAAACGGTAAGTAAAGGGGTGATAACAGTATCATATCATTGTAGAAGAGTGGATAGGACTGATCCATAAAGTGGCCGAAAGTAGACTTCGACTAAATGGCTAATCATCATCATCATCATTGTAGAAAAAGCACTACTAATAGCACATTCTGTTAGCACCATCTAATAACTCTGCCATAAATCCCTTTGTAAAGTCGTAACTGTGAATATTTTTAAAGTTGCAGCTGTGACAATATTTCTATATTAAAGTTGCGATTGCGACAATATTCTCACTATAAAGACATGACTGCGACAGTAGCAGTCTATTGATACTGTCTTTAACTGGCAAAGTCACACCTTTAAGCGACTATTCGGACTTAAAACAATAACCCCCTTAGTGTGGCCCTGACATAAATTAGATTATTATTTATTTGTCACGGGATAGTACAGATATACATATCAGTGAAATTATATACTGTATGCGTCAATAACAAAATCAATAAGAGAAGTGGCATGACGACCACAGTAATAGACAATAGCAGTGAACCAGTAAATATAATAGTATTATTATAGACTATAGTAGTAGTAATAAATTTAAAGGAACAGTTTAGGCACCAATAGTTTTTTGTTTTGTTTTTTAATTCTGAAAGGTGTAGTTAAACCAGCAAAAGCAATTGTTAAAGAAAGGGCTGAAACATTGACTTTAATTTTATATGGATTTGGTCTCTCTCTCATGCTCAATATCAGCGCTTGCTACTGACAGTATACACCATTAGCTGTAATTATTGTAACTGCCCATGGTAATTCATTAACTATGAATTTTGACCTTCCTGAGACACTGTTGTGTCAGTGACACAAGAATCCAACCAGGAAGTAAACACAGAAGGAGCTGTGTACTGCTACACAGATGGAATAATTAATACCTTTCCTCACATAAAAGACTGACAAAGTATATTAGAAAAAAAATGTATTATGCATTTACAACACACATTACTTTTTATTAATCAGGCTGGACTGTTCCTTTAAATATAAATAGTAATAATAATAATAATAATGTACAGTACTGAGATATATATAGTGCAAAAAAATAGCTGCAGTATAATGGGTAAAGGAATGATATAAGCCAAGGAGTACAAGAGTAAAGGGTAATGGGAGAATAAGAAAAAGAAATAAGGGGGTGAGGGAGAGGTACATGAGACTATTGTGCTGTAAGGTAGAGGTTGAGTCTGATGATGGAGTCAGGGAAGAAGCTCTTCCTTAATCTGTCAGTTGGAGATTTAAGACGTCTGTACCATCTACCAGATGGAAGGAGGGAGTACAGGCCATGGTTTGGGTGATGCACATCAGCAATGATGTTATGAGCTCTAGACAGGCAGCGGCTCCTGTAGATATCTTCAATAGATGGCAGTTGGATACATGTTAGAGTGTTGTGATTCCTCAAACATACTGCTGTCTCTAGACATTTATTAACAACATGACAGAAAAAATCTCAGTTAAGATGAATGGTGAAAGAGGTATTTCAGGCATCTGGCAGGGGTGGTGATCATAGGAGGCTGCTTCTACAGAGGGAAGCACTATGGATTAGGAGATTTGACTCCCTACAACAAAGAGGTCCAAATGACTACTGGAGCATTGAACTGTTTCTCTAATGCTATATTGTTCCTTTTTTTTCTGGATTCTAAACTAGTATATTTGCTCCCCTGTGAATCAGTTGTAGACTTGCCTCTCTACAATAGAGAATGAACATCATATGGACGCTGTAGAATACTAAAACTTAAATGACAGCTTTCAGCATTTTTTTTTTTTTGCACAAACTAAAAGCTTAACTAAGTTTTACACTAAATTGCCTGTTCTTACCATTATTACACAACTGCCATTGCGCAATTAGGTTAAGTATAAGACACTTTCTTAGTATATTGTTACATAAATATGATTTTAAAAGCTGGGTGCTGTGTACGGACACATTTTGCTCCCTTGTACTCGTAGGCTAATGGGCTATAAAATTGTTCACTTAAGAAAATGGAATAAATTCTTCTAACTACTGAGTGAAGATCAGATCTGTTGTCATGTTCAGATATTTTTTTTTTAAAGCCTGTTCGCAGAAATGAGCCTACTCTATCCAATTCAGCTTATAGCTTTCCCACTAGAAAAATGCTGTCATAATAGCACAAAATCAGTAGGAGAGTAGATTTTCTAAATCTAATAATGAATACATTTTATACATAGTGCTGAAGTGTGCTGAAAATTCTTCTCTATCACAAATACCTTTAACTCAAGAAGGAAGATGTTCGCAAGATACTGTCAATACCAAGGCAGAACTGATGTTTTAAAGCCAGTACCATTTTTCTTGTTTTAAACTTTGTTCTTAAAAGCAGGAAATCCCCCCCCCCCCCCCCCCCCCCAAAAAAAAAAAAATTAAAAAGGACAATAATAACATTTATACATTCTACTCAATTAATTTCCAAAAATGTATTTTAAATATATATTTATTTTGAGTTAACCACATGCTGCTGATGCCTACTCTAATAACATTAAACTGGGCTCCAAATTATCTTTTATAGCCTATTGCACAAACAGTGTGTTTGAAGGGGCAACTGGCCTCTACCAATCCTACCTAGACGTCTGTGCATGAAAGGATTTCCCTGAAACTGCCTGTGCTGACAATCCCTCAGAAACAGATCAGAAAACGTAGGTTGTAAAGACATCTATCATTTGCATTTGGCAATGTAAAGTTACAAAATTCTACAGTATATACAATTATGTAACTGATGTAAAACCTGCGATACACACACATATCTACATAAATGACAGTAACTATTCCAACGGTGATTTATTTTCTCTAGTAAATAGTTCAGTTTTTGCCCCAGTTTTCTACAGGAATGGAGCATTAGATAGAGCACTACATTAATGTCAGGCTTTTGCATTTTTAGTAGGCATTGTATATTGAACTATTTTTATCATATTAACAAAGAAACACATATTATTAATGTAAAGCTTGCTGCAGGAACATGATGTTCCAAGTAGGTTGTCAGTGGGGGAAACAGTTAAGGTGATAAACCTTCTCTCGTATCTTAGTGCCGTGCTGCATTAAAGGAAAACCATAGTTAATGTAAAAGACAGTTCTATAAGAAGGAGAATGTAATAGCATCCATATCAAATATGAAGAAAATATAAAAATAAATTGGAAATGCTCCGGAAATTTGACCTGGTTATGTGACATTTTTGTTTTTTTGCCAAGTATAATACGGTAATAGCATGTTTCAGCAACAAGGGAACCACCTATATAGAAAAGTGGAGATGTTTGCAAAATGTTTAATGTTTTTTAACAAGCAGAAGTAGAAATTGGAATTTTTCATGGCTCGAGCATGTTTCACCTTCTCCTTTCAGATTAACAAAAATATAGTATGAAACGCTCTGCATGGTTAATTGGGAAAAAAAAAGAGTAGAAATGAGGGTGAATACATAAGGAGACAGAAAATGAGAGTGAGGGGGGATTGTTAGCATTACTGTGAAATAATTCCAAGCAGTAGCAGCAGTAATTATTGTATAACCAGGATATAAGTCTGAGAAGAGTTAGGAGTTTTGTCCCTTTTGCTAATCATACACTTTCCTAGGAGACAATCATGAAATCCATAGGAACGAAGTGGGGGATGCGCTGGTAAGTAGATGAAAACAAAGACAAGAGGAACTCCCCTAGTGTAATACCATAGGGTATTTTTGTGATATTAAATGTGTGTGTATTCGTGAGATAAACAAAAAAATAAATGAGGATCATATATTTAATATCACAAAAATACCCTATGGTATTACACTAGGGGAGTTCCCCTTGTCTTTGTTTTCATCTACTTACCAGCGCATCCACCACTTCGTTCCTATGGATTTCATGATTGACTTCTAATCGAGGCTCATTGGGCAGACTGCCTCAGTGGATAAGTCACAGGAAGACCACAACATTTTATTTTGCAGGCAGGACATTTGTTGTCATTTTAAAAGGACACATTTTGATTAGTTGGTTCAATTCATCTTTTATCTTATTTGATTATTTTGTTCAATTCATCTTTTATCTTATTTGTTATTTGGCCTGTATTAATATTAGTATCTAAACCATGTTTAAACTTAGCTTTTTCTGAATTTTTAGTGTAGGGCGCTTTACCACTTTTAGATAACTCATCGTCTTTATTCACTTTCCTAGGAAAAGATGCTATAAGGATCCTTTTTTTTTGTGTGATGCAATATGATAATAATTGATGGTTATTAAGAAACTCAGCCTGTTATAATGAAATTACGTGTTGGCACCGGAACTCATCGTGCTGGGAATTATGAATGCCCACTGTGTCCATTCTATAGAAGCAGGGTGCCTTCTGGGAGTATAATTATGTAATCTGTGGTCTACATACATGGCCCAGTGCTGGTGGCTTTATTCTACTGGTATTACGTGTATTGTTTTGGCCACAAATATATTTACTTTTGAATATGTGCACAGCACCTCTGATATACTAAAATCAAATTTATTGTGTGTTGGAAAAAAAAGTCTACAGCAAGGATCACTTGAGGTAATATCAGTAAAATTGCAAAGCCCTTCATAGCCCTCAAGCCATATAAAAGTGATTAATTATTCAGACTTCCCATTGATTCATATCTCAAATCCAAACAAATGGTGTTTAATTAACCACTTGCACTTCATCTTGTTGGAAATGAATGCTTACATTTTTGTTAGCTCAACAAGTGTGTTCTCAATCCAATATAGATGTTTTTGTTGTAGCTCAAATTTAAAACAATCATATGAATTGCATGTCAGACAATTGTGTTTTATTCATTCAGTGGAAGTTTAATTAAAGGAGCTTTTGCACATCACAATATCTCAATATAATATTCCAGAAAGTTCTTTACAGATTCACTTTATTTTCATAAAAACAGGGACCGCATTAAACAGCAATCAATGGCGAAACGCATGGCATTTACAAGTATAGTTCTGAGTTTGCCAATAAATGCAACCAGCTTAAGAAATATTTCTATTGTCCTAAATCAGCATCAGTACTGAGCATCTCGAATTTGGAGCCATTTGGCTTTTGACAGCTAAATAGGTCTGCATTCCACAAAAGTCTCCTGCTAGGATGCTGGAAGTTCTTATTACTACTCAGCTTTTTAGGATATACTGCTGGGGGTAGAGAATCAATACAGAAAATCCAAACAAATGGCCTTGCAACTAATATTTACAAAGTGCGACCAGGAGCTATATGGATTAAGATACATGAGAAGAGAAATAAGGGTAAGTGATAAAATCGGGATCTGGTAATATTCAAAAAAAATACATCTCTATATCTAGAATGACAGTAATTAGAACACTGTAATAATTTATTAACTCACTCAATCATTTACATATCTCTGGTAACCCATAGCAACCAATCAGAAACTGCCTTTTATTTTCTAACTCCCCAATGTCAGTGAATGCTAACTAGGAACTGAATGCTATGGGTTCAAGACTTTAGTATATGTTTGCTCTAACTGATGAGTCAGAGAATGTTCTAAACCCCTCTTACTGTATTTTCCCAGCTATCTCCTTGGACCTCATCTACACCATGGCATTTGTTACATAGTGTACCCATGACCAAAATGAACAATAATTAAAGTGCCCACAAAATAAAATATTTGGAAAAGCTACATATGAATGGCATTTTCAAATCTACAGATATGTGAAAAGGCCCTATCACATGTGCCAACATCCAATTACCTACAAATATTCATCCACTGACCAATATTCATAGTGCCTTTAGTTAGAATGAAGTATCAAAGTGGATGTGGCCTTAAAATATACAGTATGTCCTTTTGTTACTATAAATCATTTGCACCTGAGGGAAGACCTGACTTTGCTAAGGCAACAAAGGTGCTAGCATTTCTTCACTTCTAATTTCCTGCTTTCAAACTGATACAACTTTATTGCATAGTTGTCCATGGTATGGGTTCTCTTATACACACACAAATACCGACACACACACATACACACAGATACAGAGACAGAGACAGGTATGCAAACACACACAGACAGGCACACACAGATACACCTACCTTTTTCTGGACTCCTACAAGGATCACTGAAGAGAGCAGAGAGGCAGTGTCAGCTCCTCCTTCTTTCTGCAGCCCGGCACTGGTCTCAGAGTGTTGATGTTCTATGCTTGTGTCCTGTTCTGACATCAGTGCTGGGTTACAGGAAGAAATTGATGCTGCCTCTGTCTGAGCCTTATGGGAGCCAACAAGAACTGTTTGTGGGGGCCCCAGGAACAAATGTGCACTTGGCACAAGCCTTTGTCACCTTCTGGGTAATCTAGTTCTGCACCTGAAACAGTTTACGGTGAGAATAAAGTTGTTCCTGAATTTCTTTGGATCTCGGCATGATGTGTAGCTTTTAAGGATCTTTTGGTGGACTTTACTGTGTCAGGCAGCTCCTATTTAAGTGATGTCTGGATTGAGAACAGATGTGGCAATAATCAGGCCTGGGTGTGGCTAGAGAAATTGAACTCAGGTGTGAAAAACCACAGTTATAGTATGTTTTAACAAGGGGGGCAATCACTTTTTCACACAGGGCCATGATGGTTTGGATTTTTTTTCTCCTTTAATAATAAACACCTTCATTTACAAATTGGATTTTGTGTTTACTTGTGTTGTCCTTGACTCTTGTTTAAATTGGTTTGATGTTCCGAAGCACTTAAGTGTGACAAACATGCAAAAAAATAGGAAATGAGGAAGGGGGCAAACACTTTTTCACACCACTATACGGCTGTGATCAAGGCCCAAGAGGGGGGGCTGGCACGTGAGCTGTATACTTTTTACATTCATACATGTTTTTAACCATGAATTAATACATTTTTGTTTGTTTTAACTAAATTCTAGACCCTTTTGTTTGTTTGGTTGTTTTGGGGCAGCACCCGGGCATATAATTGTTTAAGGTGGTGTGCTTGGATATTTTGCTATTTATATATATCTTTATTTATTTATGTATTTATAGACCAGTGCCCCAGAATCATTAAAATTGATGTCCATTTGCCTTACACCACTATCTCATGGGTTCCCATTGTAGAAAGTTGGGAACAGGTTCAATAATCCCTTTTATTTCCACCAAAGGATAGTGGGAATGTAGAGGTCAAATGAGCCAATAGCTGTTTTATATTCCACCAATGGATGGTCACTTAATTAGTTTGCTGCTTTGTATTGGTCTTGTAGCTGGATGCTTAGCTTTTAACTGGATTGTTGAAGATGACTTGGTTTTGTATATGAATTCTATGCATCTGACTAGATTGCAGCTGGTCACTTGACTTTGTAACTGAGCATTCAAGTATTTCTATTGATTATTAGAGCCATGTTTAACGGCTTGTTAATAAGTTGCCAGCAGGCATAAGAGTATAGGAATTCAGAGTTCCTTCATTTATCTCTAAAAATAACAGTACTAACAAAGGATAACATCAAGTGTAAGGAAGTCGGAATTGGGTTTAGTGGATCCACTGGGCCAACGGAGGATGGCAATGAGCTCCGCATGGGGTGCAGAATTTAATGAGGTCTGGGGAGAATGGGCAAAACAGGAATCCCAGCAGAGTAACAGGAGACTGGGCAAAACATGAATCCCAGCAGAGTAACAGGAGACTGAGCAAAACAGGAAATCCCAACAGAGTAACAGGAGACTGGGCAAAACAGGAATCCCAGCAGAGTAACAGGAGACTGGACAA
>WMED01027051.1:0-10699 GCA_019650415.1 Pipa parva | reverse complement strand
TTACATTAGGCCGCCCCACTAAAACCCCCACTATGTCTTATATTCGGGGGTGTCTTACTACCGGGGAAACAGGGTATGTCTTTCAGACCCCAAGCACTATAAACAAAGATTACTACATTAGAGAATATTCAGGTGTGGTCAGGACCTGGAGTTCTCAGTATTAAAAAAAACAAAAAAAAACATTGTTCCAGATTATACACCAACTATGAATCAATGTCCAGCTTTAGACACTTAGTTCAGCAGTGACAACACGACAACAATATTCATCCAATAGTGATAACCAAATCACTCACAAAAACATGCAGTACTTCTCACTGACATTTCTGAGGAACGACCCTCACATAAAAGAACATTACTGACTAAAAATATAGGGAATGCATGTAGGGAGAAAGTGAATGTAAGCCAAATCTTTTATATTACTTAACATTTTATTATTTCACTGAAGTATTTACAACCTCTCAACACTTCAAACACACATTAGTTAATACAAGAGGGCCACTTATTAAGGAGTTAATAAGAAATACATATCTGACTTACTATTCTGTAAACTAAAGATGGTGTTTCCCTGGGAAACAATCACAAGACTAATTTATTGGTCTGTTATGATTTAAAGATGACATTTAACCAGAGTGTGCTCTAATGGAATGGGCATCCAACATCTTTATAGCGCATCTCACAATGGGTAATAGTTTGTTAAAGCAGAATATAACCAGTGTAAAATAGCCCCTCCTCAATAAACAATAACACTAAAAGCTAAAAATGCCTCGTTTGCCTACTACATATTTAACCAGTGCTACATTTCTGAAAGATTTGTAGAAAGTACAGTATATTTATTTTTAGAATACTATTTTTTTTTTTTGGCTTTCGAGGGCATTTCACGAATATTTATTAGGTTAGGCCTCTTTCACACCATCAAGTTCTGTGCAAGTCTAAACAGGTCAAGTCATACTCCTCCGATGCTATTGTTAAATCACTCTCTATGGGAATTGCTTCACACGTTCACATTACTTATATCATGAACCATTTATGGCTTGCTGCAACTTTAGTGTGATTTGACTGCTCAGTCTGACATTCACATCAGCATTTATCCTTGCTGAGTTAAAAAAGAATCAGGATCCTTAAAAATCCCAGTAAAATTGTACTAGTTGCATGATGCAATTTCATCTTCTACAAGATATGGGACTATGGTTGCATTGGAGAGTATAGGTGATACCTTTTATTGGCTAATGGAATAGATGGTAAATGCAAGCTTTCAATACTACTTAGGTCTCTTCCTCAGGCATATTATTGAACAAAAAACTTAAGAATGACAATTTTATACAGAAACTGGTACACCATAGCAAAATGTTATCAGTTTGATATAAAAAAAAAAATCACAGAATGGATCAAAGCAATGAAATTTAATCAATCCAACATCAAAGCCAAAAAGAAACAGATTGGTGATATTATTAGTAAAACAACATTGCAAAACTACAAAGTCACAAACAGATACAGATGTAATCTGTAACACCCATATGGAGTGTCGAACAGTTGTTAAAATGTGAATTGCAGTAATGCAATTTAACAATCCACCAAACTGTAGTACGAGACAAACTGATACAGTACACAAAAAAAAAACATAGCAATTAAATTTAGGAATTCTGATTCAAAGATAAATATTTTTTTTTCACAAACACTGTAGAAATAACTGGGATGCCATGACAAATGGGATTTTTTCTTGTCTTGGTATTACTGGTTTTTTACATGAATATCTACTGTATTTGCCGGTGTATAAGATGACTTTTTAACCAGTGAAAATCATCTGAGAAGTTGGGGGTCGACTTATACGCCGGGTTCTCACTTTTCTCTCTTCTTACTTAGTTCCTTTGTTGCCCAGCTGTCTGTGCTGAGCGCTACAGCATTTCTCCCACAGCACTGATGTAACTTCCTGTGAGTAACAGGAAGTTTAATCATTGCTGGGGAGAGGAAACGCTATAGTGCTCAGCACAGACAGCCAGGCAATGGAGGAGCTAGGTAAGGAGAGAGAAAAGGAGGGGGGGGAGCACTAAAATAGCGCCCCCCTCCTTCAGAGGGTAGGGAGCAGGAAGGAGGAGGTGGTACAGTATGGGAGGGGAGTTTGTGGGGGAAGCTAGTGTAGGAGGGGGGTTGTGGGACAAGCAAGTGTGGGAGGGGGGTTGTGGGACAAACAAGTGTGGGAAAGGGCTTGTAGTGGCAGCACAGTGTGGGAAAGAGCTTGTAGGGGCAGCACAGTGTAGGAAAGGACTTGTAGGGGCAGCACAGTGTAGGAAGGGGCTTGTAGAGGCAGGATAGTGTGATGGTACTCTGATAATCTTGGAGACGGGGAGGGCTGGACAGGCAGGGAGAGCTGACCAATCCAAACAGGATTTGCATTTGAAGAGGGGTAGTCTTATTTGGCTAGTATATCCCAAACTCTATATTTTAACTGGAAAAGTTGGGGGTCATCTTATACACCCAGTCGTCTTATACGCCGGCAAATACGGTATATAACATTGTATCATGTTATACAAGACATTATTAGGACAGTAAAAATGTTAAGGTATATGCAACATCAAAATATCTTTATAATGATTGTTCATACCAATAACGCAATAACTTACCATTTTCTTTTACTGTGAATATGTTCTCTTTGAGCTTGATGCTCGTTTCTTCTCCTTCTTCTTCCACTTTGGAAAATTCTATCGCTGTTTTCTTGAACACCTTCCAGATGCGAATAAGGCAGTCTTGAGCACAACTTGCTAGAAAAAGACTCTCGTCTGTAGAGAAAACAAAGACATTATACTGGAGGCTGTTATTGAGACAATAGTACTTCCCAGAAGGCAGTATGATTGGGGTTAATTTTTTTTTTTTTTAACTATTTTAACATATTTTTATTAAACATTTTCAACTTATTACATCATTTTCAGTGTAATTTTATAATTGATTCATAAGTAAAACAATGTTATTTTTTCTGAACATAAATAAAGCTTTTGTCCATTCTTCTCCTTTTCTCTTTCCCACTGTTTCAGACAAATAATTCAGACATTTGTATCTATATGTTAAACACAAACAAAAAAAATTCCACCTCCTCTACCAATTTTTAATAAAGTAATATTATAACATGTTGCTTCTCTGAAAAGGAACAAGAAAAATATATATATATAGTATTTTTTCTCCTGTGAGGGGCTGGTGTCTGATTATATTAGGAAGACAAAGAATAAAAACGGAAAGGTGAGTGGTTATTTCTTCCCTGTTCTTCATCATCCCCAGTCTCTCCCTCCTGACTGCCGGTTTCCACACAGCTCTCCCATATATCCTCAACTATGTAATCACCAATTTCCTAGATGTTTCCACTTACCCTCTACAGCCTGGATTAGGTAAGGGGTTGTGAATTTGAATCTGACTAATTTTTGCATATCAGTAGGAAATGATTTGATTATTTTCTCCCATTTTTGTGGGAATTTACTGACTTATCTACATCCCAATTTTCTATGAATATTTATTGTTGCTGCATTCTGGAGTTTGCTGGACTATATGAAACATAGCCAATAGCATTAATTTACCCTGTGCGTTCAGAATTAGGGATGCACCAAATCTGTCACTAGGAGTTTAAAATTAAATTTTATATTTCACATCGAAAGCTGCTTGCATACATTTTGGCCACCCTAACCCTCCCCTCAACCACATTTTGTTCAGTGCTGAAGTAGTAAGTTAAAACTTATCACCAATCATCTCTTGTTACCTGCCCACTCTATAGAGCAGCGGTTCTCAACCTTTTGAGAACCGCGACCCCAGGCACTGATGTCACGGTGTGACGTTTCGCCCGAACGTCATCACGTACGAGCGTCACGTGGTGACATTCGGGCGAAACGTCATCACATATGTGCGACATGTGGTGACGTTTTGGGCCGACGTCACAGGTTGAGAGCCGCTGCTATAGAGCAAGTTGCTTAGTGGTAGTGCAGGAAAGAGAGAATAGATTTCCCTAGGAGGTGATCCAGTCAGCTCAGCTTGTCTTAAACTTTCAGTCTGGGTGAATACTAATGTAACTTGGAAAATGCTGGAGATTAGATCATGGGCAACTTTGAGAATACAGTTTGTATGCTTGCTCAATAGTCTATACTGATAAAGTAAGCAGTGAAAATATTATTAAAAATAAAATTAAAAAAAATCTCAAAAAGCAATACATTTTGCAATGTTATTTTGGAAACACTGCTAAAACAAGAGAAAAGAATTACTGTGCAACAGTGTGAAAATAACCAGAACTGTAACAGCAAACCTATCAATGCAGAGACAGCAAAATGCTGACCTAACACAACTAACGCTGAACCAACACTGAAGACTGCACCTAACCACCTGGAATTTTGATCACTATCACTTTACAACAGCAAACAACAAAAATATGCACATAGGTGCTCTGTCACAGTAACAACTTATGGAAAAATGCCAGCAAGTTAGAATAATACATTACCATTTAACTCAGTGTGAGGAGTTTTGTTGTGGGTTTCAACCATTTGCGACAAAATGCATGGTATAGCCTTGCCCTTAAATTATGTGAGTTAAAAACAGATTGCAGTATTACTGTGAGACTGGAATGACAAACTATTTTAGGCTGCTTAAAAATGCCTATTTCTAAAACACAACAAAACACTCTTCAGGCTCTAAATCCCTCTTGACATTCATAAGAACTTTCTGCTGATCTCTATTTATTTTAATTGGCCCATCAGACAGCAATTTGAAAACACCAACAGTAACAAGATAGCATCATAATAAAGAACATGTCTGTTTTCCTTGTAGGTAAATATAAAGGTTTCAGCCGAAAATGAAAAGGATTCACTTGAGACTTTTAACATTTGTTTTTTCAATGTGATGCAGCTGTTACAGCATAATGCATTTTATCTCTTTTTCATTGTTGGAGCAATACAAATCTGCAGGAACAGTACAAAACCAAAAAAGTGTTGTGCCTCAAAAAACAAAACAAAAAAAAACCACTAAAGTGAGAACTTTACCTTGAAACTGCACACCTATGAGAAACAAGCAGCCTTGATCTAAGCAGGAAAGTAATTATGGAAAACTACTGACAACTGCATACAAAAGGGCAAGTGAAGAAACCTGCCTGGTCGCTATGGTTTCTTTAATGCAAAACTGTACTTTGCAGAATTAAAATAAACATTTCCAACAAGGACAGAGCATTAATGCAACAATCAAATAAATCATAATTTAACTTTAATTTAAATTGTATGTTTTTTTGCAGTAACATTCTTACATGAAGCGTCAATATATCAATCATAATAACGCTACATAGACATATGCTGGAAAATGGAAGCGACCAGGTGCAACTACACAAGCATACTGAGACACATTCCTTATGTGACTTATCACTTTACACCAGTTTCATTTAACTTCTTTCTACACATAGGATGAGGAAACTATAATATTCTGAGTTTGTAACAGAGATTAAATATGATTGGGATAGAATAAATTAGAGAACAGATTAAGCATAATTTTACATTATGACTCACGTATAAAAATGACAAACATAGATATCTCTAAAGAAACTGCATGACTGCCTCAGTAAGCCAAATACATAAATATATTATTATTATTAATAATATAAATTGAAACAAATCTGTTTTCAGTCTAAAAATAAGGTCCTATACCTTAATGTGCTAACCTGAACTTTCAAGAACATTTTCCAGTTTTTCATTATGATAAACTTGAGGCTATTTAAATTATGCATTTTTCCTAAAAGTGTTTTGATCATTCAATCATTCATTTTATGAATACATACCACTGACGGACCATTCCACACCTCTCACCCAGTCTTCGTGTCCGTGGAGAACTTGTGTTTTCTGAAACTAAAGATGAAGCACAAACTTAATTGGAAAAATATCCGACCTTAGAGTACATCTAAGGAAAAGTGCTTATGCTATATCTAGGTGTTTGTAACATGTATATAAATCAATGGCAACTGCTTTGAAGGAATTTTTTTGATTATGAAATCATGATACCCTTAGGACACAGCTGTCTAAGATGTAATCCTGACTTTGTTGTTGATTGACAAATCCCAGAATCATTTGACAGATTGAATTGTAATGTTGTACAACAAAAGATGTAGAGCAGCATGTTGGAGAGCACTTCCTTGGGCATGTATAATCTTTTCTTTTGATTAGCTGAAACTGAAAAATAATATAATCGTGCCACTCAGTGGGATTACACAGAATGAGAATAACTTGCAATGCTGCACCCTCAGTTATAGAAATACACTGCACATTTACACTAAATATAATGTGTTTTTAGACATTGTGGTGGTGGGTATAAATAATGACCTTTGGTGGCAGATCTGCTTATATACCTACACATTCTGTAAATACATTTTTTGCACCAGGGTTTTGTAGAAATGTTCTTTAGATTGCAAACATATTGGTTTGTTATTATTTGGTAGATACAGCCTCCAAACAAAACTCAGAAGAAGCATATGTGACTCATAACATTTATATGAAATAAAAAGCCATAAATAAGCAAGTCTGTATGATTAAACACAAGTACAGATAAATTAACTGAGAGCTGTTTCAGGTGATAACTGTCTACAGAGAATGAAGTGTAGTTAAATCAGTAGTCACAGAAGACATCAGCAAGCTATACATCAAAGGAGAATGAAAAATAATGCAAATTGTAATGCATAAACAATCACCGGCTGGGAAAGGAATAATTACCTGTTCATTCTGCAATACATACAAATGAATTCTGCTGTCATCTGCTCCACAAGCTAAAACTGGGACTGCAAAGAGAAGGAAAGAGATGCTTAAATAAATGGGAAAAAACAATATAGAGATATGCCAATAAAAAATAAAACTATTTGACTTTGAAATTATTTAACATACATAATTTTACCTTATAAAATAACACATTTACAAAGCAATATATTAACTGTGACTTGAAATGTTGGTTGTAAAATATACCCCTCCAGTAGATCAGGACTTACACAAAAATCACACTCTGAAAATTACCTGGCAAATACTATTCTTTTAAGAGATGAATAAGGTGTCAGTTTAAGGTTCTCAAATGTTTACATAGACAGAGCTAAAGTTACACTAATGGTCTGCCGCATTTGCATTTCAATTTCATGATTAAAAAAAACAATGCATTATCCAATTAATTTCCAGAAGTACCATGGTACTTTCTTCTTGCATACCCGATGGTATCACTAGCTCAACTTCCAAAAACAAGAGCGGGAATGATTCACACACCATATTAGTGGTATAAAACCATATTTGACTTCAGTGTGGATATCAGTAAAAAGAACAATGTTTTGGGAGTGGGAATCCATGTTCTTTTTTCCGATATCCACACAGTGGTGAAGTCAAATATGGTTATATACCACTAATATTGTGTGTGCATCATTTAGAAATCCAATCAGCATTTTGTTGGTGTAAAAAGTGAGAAAACAGTTGGCCACCTGTTTTGTTGATTATTTTAAGAATTCTTGTTGGAATTTAAGTGCAGCAGAGACTGTACTAAACATCTGCTGGTCAATGACACTATAAAGCAACAAGGGAATACATGAGGTAATATAAAACCTAACAAAAAATATATGACAAAATATTATATTTTGGGATAAGTATTCAGTGAACAAATGTATATTGCTTACACTTGACCGTTAACAGGCAGAATGATTACAGTAAAGGCTAAGCTATCTAAAGGAGAATTAAAATCAAGCATTGAAAAGGACTGTTTTAGGTGAGGAATTAATTTTATTCATGTTATTCCTGCCAAACATACATCCCATTATCAGATGTTCTGGGTACTTTTCCCCCAGGGTGATAGTCACTTTACTAATAGTCACTGGATTTCCCCTTCTCTGCACACATACGCTGAAGCACAATTTCACTCTAACTGAGCTTTGGCACACACATGGATCCCCAATGCAGTAAAGCAGGTGGAAGAGAGGGTAAAGCACCCAGAGGGAAGAGCAAGCAAAACATCAGCAAACAGAATTCATGTCTAGCAGGATTACCATAAGAAATTCCTACATAGCCAACTATCCCTTAGGCTGGGCATTAGTTCTCATTTAAAGTAATTTGCTACCACAGCTGTTATACACCACTGCATCTTACAGAATGTTGATTGGTCGTGTCTGCTTTTATCTGGTATTTCTATATGTACCATAATAAGTAAAATGGTCTATTACATTTTCAGATTGGCCCTTAGAGAAGTAAAGACATATGGCAAAGTCTCATTGAGTGAAATAAATATATTTGTAAATGTATACAGTAATTGTTTTGTTTGTTTATTTGGTGGGTTTGGCAACAACAAAGGAGAAATAGCAAAAGAATACCATAAGCAACACTATCATCTTAAACACTTTTCTCTCTCTTTGGCCCCCCTTATCTGCAATTCTTTACCCCTTTGTCTTCGACCAGGAACATTCCCTCTCCACGTTCAAAATCAAACTGAAGTCCTATCTTTCGGAGCACTAGCATTGATTTTTATGTATATATTTTATCTTTATTTATACATGTTTAATATCTGTATTTATTGACCTATTTATTTGTATTTACTGACCTATGTCTCAGGACATTCTACAGCTCTTATTGTCCTATCTGTGTATGTAAGAATTCCTCCCACTTAGATTGTAAGATCTATGGGGCAGGGACCTCCAACCTCCTGTGTCAACCCCAACCTAGCACTTAAAGTAACGTATCCTTGTGATATTTTACTTGTATTCTTTAAGGTACTTTTTCCATGTCTGTATTATACTTGTATTGCTGAATTGTACAGCACTGCGTAAATTTGTGGTGGTTTATAAATACAATCATACATATACATACATACATTCAGGGAAAGATTTTTGAGAATAATTTTGTAACTTTTGAGGTGCATCAGATGAGTTTGATTGACTGATTTCTATATTAGAATAGCTGACTGATTTAAAATATTTAAGATCTGGAATGACTTATGCTGTGGTTTCATAGAGATACGCAGAAGGTTAATTCTAGTGCACTTCAAAAAGTAGTAATAATATAGTGGATACTCTAGTGTACAAGATGCAGTTTACATTGCAAGAAAAAGTGATCTGTAGTATGCCTTGGTTTAAAATTACTTGCAGAAAGTTGTTATACATCATAGCTTATAACTATTATTTTAGGAAGAAATGCTGCCTGTAGAATTTAAATTACAGTGAAAGCTAAGAACGTATCAAATGCAGGAGATTCATTATGTGGAGAAAGTGTAGACATTTGTAATTTCAATCAAAAAGAATCTACAGATAACTTGATACAGTTCAAATAACTTTACAGAAAAAAAAAAGATTATCATCATATGAAGAAATACTGCTTCGCACAACTGAGGCATTCTTCACAGAACTTAACATACAGGATTAATGTCTATGGAACAGAGACAAACAACATGTCATCTCCAACTGCTCAATACACATATTTCCAAGTCCCTCTAGCTCAGACCTGGGCATTGTATTTGCAGTAACTGCCAACAAAGGATTTTCAACCAAATTTTATAAATTAACGTTTTATTTAAAATTATTTAATTTGTCCAGTTACTTTTGAGCTCTTGAAATGAAGGGATTTTGTTTAAAAAAACGCTTTAGTTCCTCACATTTTTATGCAATCATTTTGTTCAACCCACTGGATTAAAGCTGAAAGTCTGCACTTAAACTGCATCAGAATTGGTTTGTTCAGAATTCATTGTTGTAATGTACAGAACCAAAATTAGTAAAATGTTGTCTCTGTCCAAATATTTATGGACCTAACTGTATAAAATCTACATACCGTGGTACTAAACCAAAGTTAAAGTAGAAGTAAATGGTAACACCCAACAGACCAGCAGGAGGGACACCCCACCCTCTGTATACAGGAATAAAAAACAGGTAGCTGCGTCCATGTAAAATATTTTAATATTCCATCTTCAAATAGATCAGTGTAGTACAACGTTTCGTACTGATGTATTTGTACTGCACTGATGTATTTGAAGATGGAATATTAGATATTTTACACAGATGCAGCTACCTGTTTTTTGTTACTGAACCGAAGTTAGTTTAAAATGCATGCTGACACTAATTTAAGCAGCCATACAGCATGTATTTACAACATATATAAATGAGTGATCTCTATGGGGGGATCCATTCATCTTTTATATATAAATAGATAGGAAGGTGGTAAGTTTATCATACTTGGTTAACCTTCCACTTTTTCTCATTTTTTTTTATTATGCATAGGGAAAAGCCACCAAAATGCTTGCCATGGCCTACTGCAGTTTAAAAAACATCTAAACATCTAAGGGGCCAATTGACTAAAGTGTGAATACGCCTATAGGATTTACTGCTTTTTTACATTTTTCTGCTTATGATCGACATTTATAGGCTAATGACCCAGCACATTTGTTTATCACACAGATTATTCTTCTACTTGTGTTTATGTCTCCCGAGTATTTAGATTGTAAGCTCCACAGAGGAGTATCAGTTTTACTCACTCATTTCCTAAAACTTAAACAGTGATATATTCTCTTGAGCTTATACTTGTAATTTATTTCATTTGTACTATTTTGAGCACTTATCCCTTGTCTGTAATTTAATTGAATTTTTAAGTTGTTCACTGCTCCGTAGCCAAACAGTGCTTTTTAAATAAAAATATACTCGTGTATAAGTCAACCTCGTGTATAAGTCGAGGTCAGTTTTTGGGTCAACAAT
>WMED01027049.1:0-10699 GCA_019650415.1 Pipa parva | reverse complement strand
CCATGAGTTTATAGTCAGGTTATTTTAGTCCCTAATTCTGGCACACCTACAGGAGACAAAGAACACTGAGCATGTGCTGTATATGTAGTACAGCCAAACATGGAGCCGCCCAGCTGATAACTTCACAGGCATTTATCCTTTGTCTCATAGGGCTACTGTACATTTGGGTATGTTCTGCAGTCTTTTTATATAAGGTTCTAAGGTCAATAAGGTTTCTAGCTGAAATAAATTTTAGGCTTTAGTTCCTCTAAAATCATAACATTAAAAATTCCGCCAATATAGCTTTATAAATGCTTATTGTGATTTAAGTATGGTATAGCAATAAAAATATATGGGATGAAGAATATGTTTATGGGATATGTACATTGAAAAATACATTATAAACTTTTTTAAGCCTCTTCATGAATTGTATTTATTGCACAAAAGTGGATTTGTCTCTCATCTCCTATTTTAGTCAACAATGAAAATGTAATATTTTACTAGAAGAGGCTTAATGGCAGGACCCAAGTAATAGATATAGCAGGTTTAGCAATACTGATCCAAAGGAAATGTATCAGTTCCTGCACACATCTTGTATTTTCTATTCTCACTCCTCTCTCTCTTTTTCCTTAATATTCTTAGTAACAAGCTACCACTTGGCTTTGCATCTAGCATCTAGTATGTCATCTCTATGCTCAAACAAAGACCTCAAGGGATTTGGGCTACATAAATCCACTACAAAAAAGTCTGCTTCTGCAATAAAAGCGCTTACATGTGTAATGTAAGTGCCCAAACCGCAAGAAATTCCAACGTTTTCAACAATTTACTGACCAAAGCTTGGGTTCCGAAATGACATTGAAAAGGTTAATGGTACATGAAGCCACTCTTTGTTCAGTTGTTAGATCAATGTTCATAGCAAGAGCTGGACTCATTGCATTTATACTGCTACTGCTAAGACACTAATGGAAAACAGATGAATAAGGAATTAGTTCTGGGCTTGAGCGAAAACATTGACTAACCTTGTTTAGTAACAGTGATATTCTAAATGTAGATACTTCTCAGCTTTACATCCAGTAAGGTCAACAAAGCACTGCAAAGTCCTTCTATAGTGTCAAATATAAACTTGCATAAAAAATGCTGCTGTGTCTCACATTAACACTATGGGAGTTATTTATCAGCAGTCTGAATTTGTCACGTAAAAGTTGTGAATTCACCACTTTCCCATATTCAGGTACTCAGCAAACTCTGCAATGTTGTGAATTTACCAGCTATCAATGGTCGCACACTACACAATAGATGGCTACTGATGTAACAAACAGAGACGGCAACTGCCAACACAATTGCAACTTCACTTTGGAAATACTGACGCGGTCACAAATTCACTATGGGAATAAGGAGTAGAGAATTAGGACCTCATTGACTAAAGGGTGAATTCACCTGTCGAATTTACCTCTCTACAATTCGAGTTGCATCACCAAAATAGACACAAGTTCACTTCTCAGTATTGACTAAGCAGAGAATAAACTTGTCGAACAAGCAGACAGCAGTGATTGGTGTAGCATGTGTAGTGTGGTGTAGTCAGTCGGATAGAAGTAGGATGAGAAGTCATGCGGAGTGAGGTGAATTCAAGAAGTGAAGGGCAGTGACGTCAGTTCACCTAGTCACATTTGCACCTTCATACCACTCCTTTGCTTAGTAAATGGTAGAATTGCCTGTGCACACACAGGCAAAATGATGCGAAGAGCTCCATAAGATTGCGACTATTATAGCTACCCGAACGGGTCACTTATCATAGGTTAAATGAGCTATAATATTAAATCATTTTTTGTATGATAAGGATAAAAAAGAACCCAATTGTTTTAATACGCTTTCATTTTTATTGGGCAAACATCATGGTTTAATAGAAGACTGCTTTCTTTGCTGATATGAGTGACACCTTTATGTTTATCTAAATAGTTAGGATTTCTGTGCATTGGATATTGTAAATAAAGGCAACAGAGTGTGTAACAGAACTTTCCCAGAATGCTCTGCAGCTGACAGGATCAGTTGAATTAAAACTAATATTTCCCCTAGAGGAAAACTGTGTAAGGTAGCAAACAAGGACAATGTTAGTTTCAGTTATCTGTCTTAAAGTTGAGAGGTGATTCTTATTCCCCAAACAATGACCAATATTTGTAGAATAGTTTTTTAGACATTTATTTTCTGTTGCAGTTGATTACTCTTTAGGAACATCTAGCTCTCTTTGTGTTAGCTTGTCCACTGTACGCACATGGGAGTGTGGTGCTAAGCATATACCCTTTGCTGATGGGTTAATTTTTATTGCAAGTGGAGAAGGTGTTAACAAAAAGAGATCTTTACGAGTTGGAGAAAAGTCAGTCAGCTTGTCTCCTTACCCACCATCCTCCTTTCGGAACATCATATTCCCTATCCAGCTATAATAAAATTGATATTCTCTGTGTCAGCCTTACAGTACACATTTGAAGGAGAGCTATGTTATTAAACCAAACTTGCCTTATTGATCTAGCAGCAGTACTCTAAGTCTGTGTGTGAGGGTTCACAGCCCAGGATCGTGAGATGAAAACTTCCCCCACTCTAGCTCTCTTCCTGGGTATGAATGTGATGTTGATCATCACATAGTACTTGCTCCAACAAAGAATTTTGCTGAATTTAACCAACTGCGCATGCGCGGATCTTTTTTTCCTGCTGAAACTGCTAACTGATTGGATATCAGAGGGAACATTGATGGTGAACTCTATTTGTTTGTGGGTTGCATTCTCTTTAGTATACCTTCACGCTATATTTTTTATAGTCCTATGTGCCCATCTAGGTATATATTACAACTGTCATCCCTCCAAACAAATAGAGTGCCACCCTGGAAGGTAAGCTGCTAGGATTTAGAACCTAAATGTGTAAGAGAAGTAGAAACGTGGCACTGTAGTGCCCTCTTGGAGATCCATAGGGATTTTTGGGAGTTGTAACCTATTGCTAGTGTTATGTAGGCATGATTGGTGTACTTTTGGTGTTTTTTTATCTGGAGGGGCAAAGTACAATACTAATGACAATCTACAAGAGAGTATGTTGCTCACTGAGCAGGTAGTTTGTTAGGTGGAAGAGGTGTAGAGATGTGTCAGGAAAGTCGTGCATAAATGTCCAGGTAGGAGCAGTTTAAGTCAATTTTAATGCTTGACAACTGCTTAAAGGCAAACAACTAAGGGTTAACACATAATTAAAACTTGATTAATAACTGCAATACCATTTAAGTTGAGCTAAATGGAATACATCTTGTGCCATGCACTACACAGGATAGAAAGAGGGAGTTTTGTGTAGGAAATGCATAGCTTAATATGTTGCGTTCTAGTTAGGGTGGTGGTGATATGGGATTTTGGTTATCCTGAAGTAGACTGGATCAATGGCACTTCCAGTGCGGCAAAAGGAAAACAAACTCACTGCAGAAAAAAGGGATGGGAAGGTTTATTGAAGCCCACACTAGAAGAAGTATTGTTGAACCTCTGAATTTCTCACAACGTAGCGCCTATTACAATTATCCATAGAAGGGAGGACCTTGGCATCAGTAACCATAATATGAACTCTTTTTATTTCAACTGAAAAAAGAACACCTTTTTTTTTGGTAGGGCCAAAATATTCCTTTCTAAAGAGAGTTTATTTCCCCGTGGTAATGGTGGCGCTTCAACACATAAACTGGGGGTAATTCATGTCTCCAAAAGACACAGATACATTATGGGTGAATACCTAGCAGAGTTTATTCTTGGGGGTAAGAAGATTGAGGGGGTAATTCATCAAGCAGCGAAGTGAGCTACGATCCGTTCGGCTCACTTCGCTAATAGTAGTATGCTCATGCTGAGGTCCTGTACGCGGACATCAGCATGCGCATTAAAGGGATTCCCGTCTCGGCGAGGCAACCCTTTTGTTCTCGCCGAGACTGTAATCCCTTTAATGCGCATGCTGATGTCCGCACACAGGACCTCAGCATGCGCATACTACTATTAGCGAAGTGAGCTGAACGCATCGTAGCTCACTTCGCTGCTTGATTAATTACCCCCTGAAAGGCTAAAACATAAACCAGTATAGATTTCTTCCAGTGTAAGGGCATTTATAAACCAGAAATCAGAGGGGACGATTTCATCATCCATAAAAAATATAATAAAAAGCAGAAAGAAAATAGAGATCCAAAAATACATAGTGAAATGCTGATTTCCAAATAAAGTATGACAAATCTACAATTTTTAATTTTTAAATACGTAAATAGCAAATAGTCAAGGTGATCCTGAAGGTCCCCTAAATATGGAAACTCTTTGTTGGTCAGTGAGTAGAGAGAAAGAAAATGTGCTGAATTCCCTTTTCAGCTTAGTGTATACAAAAGAGAAGGCCCGAGGTAGATTAGGACTGTGGAGCCATATGGGCGAAATTTAATAAAGTCGGAAAGAGCTCTCTCGGTCTTGCCAATTTTATCGTGCAAGATCTTCAGTTTTTCTTGTGAGTTTTTCAATCTAGATTTTTCAAGCATGGGTTCCTCCGGGCACTCCGGTTTCCTCCCACAATCCAAAAAAAACATTCATCTGTGTGTGTGACAAAATAGGGAAACTAGATTGTAAACTCCATGGGGCAGGGACTGAAGTGAATGATGAATCTCTGTAAAGCACTGCATAAAATAGTAGCACTATATAAGAACGAATAAATAATAATAATAATAAAATAAAAAGGTAGCCATACTACTAATGTAAAGGATGGCTACCTCTCCATTGAAAAAAATTCAAATAATCGAGATCACAAAATCAAAAAACTCATGCGATAAACTTGGAAAGACCGAGAGTGCTCTTTCCGACTTTATTAAATTTTGCCCGTGGTTTGGTCTGAGGCAGCAGCCTAGGGTGCTTTGTGCTTAATCCAGATCTGGAGCAAACAATGGAGGATGTCTGATGTGAAAATAACATGAATCCAATTACATATGGACCAGACTGGCTATGTTTGAACTTGAGAAGGTAAAACATATATCAGGGTGTAGTGTTTGAGGGGAGATATTTTGCCCCAATAATGAGAACCTACCACTGGAGGTCAGTCCATGTTTTGTAGATCACCCCAGCTGCAGGCTAGAGCCTAGTTTAAAAGGCAGAGAGGGAGAGTCAGTTGAGTGTGGTTGGTGTTGGTAAACTGGAAATCTGTTTGTGTGGCTGATGCTATGAATCTATGTGAGAGAAACAGGAACTTGTGGTTAAAGATGCTGTTATCAGAATCTGGCTGTACCACACATGGAAATCCCAAGGAGATAACCCAGGAAAAGGGAAGGTATTCTCTGTTTGTTTTATACCCAGTACTGTAGGAGTTACAGTTACCCACTGTTTTTCTGACAAAGGATTTATCACTCTGAAAGTAGTGGTTGAATTGACTTTTGTTTTTACCAAGAAAGGCTGTGTTTTAATTTAATTTTTTTGGAAATAAATGCTGAATATGTTAGAAACTCGCTGTTTGTGATATGTTAATCACTAAAGATTGCTAAAGCATTTGAGTGATTACCTACATATAGTGGAGGATGTGGGCAGCAATCTCTTAAAAGAGAAGTACCTTAAAGGCTAGGTTATTAAAGGGAAGTTTGTGTTTTGGAAGTTTTCCTGCTTATAAGTGTCTGCCATGGAAGATATATTATTAAAGGGTCTTTTGCATGCTACACAGGTGCAGCAGAAAACCAACAGGATACTTATGGTACATATGAATGGACAAGCAGACTCTCACCAAACTTGTTTGCGGTAACAGCACCAAGTTAGGCTAGGTTTACACTAGTATTCCCCGCAGCATATTTAAAAAAAAATAAATCTCTGGCAAAAATCCACTGAGAATAGACGCCAGAGAAAATCCATAGAGATCAATGCTAATGGAAGAAAAGTGTTCACATTAGCGTTCCATTGATAACGTGTTATGCTAGAACGCTACATGCGCTGTTTCGTCAAGCGTATGGAATCCGGCATATTTTATGTGACTAGATTAGTTTTAATAGGAATTTAATGGTTGCGATCACACACAGCGTAGAAATGCGCTGTATTTGCAAAACTGAGTTCATTTTGTAATAGCAAAAAAAGGCACGGTAAAAATGGCTATGAAAAAACGCCTATGGAAATGCGCTAATAAAGAAAATCCTCTTCAATTCATAGGAATGGATTCAACTGAATCCAAGTGAAAGTAGGAGGCATTACAGGACATTTTTCTGTATTGTTGATACTCGATTACCAGCTACTGAAAGGACAATACAGAAATCTGCAATTACCACAGGAAGTAAAGGCTGAGAGGACACCTCTGGAGATTACCCAGGAGACACCTCGCAAAGCTATGCAGAAAGTGGTACAAAAGATGACTCCTGTGGATGATGTGGAGGCATTTCTGCTGATTTTCGAAAGAATTTCTAAACATAATTTAACAGAGACTGACTGGGCTACTGTTATAACGCTCTAAGGCCCTCATTCACCATAGTGCGAAGTGAGCCGCGAAGTGTTCGGCTCACTTCACATATGGTATTATGCGCATGCGGATGTCCTGCACGCGGACATCTGCATGCGCATTAAAGGGATTCCCCTCCCGTGAGAGCACTCAAGTCTCCTCGCTGGGAGGGGAATCCCTTTAATGCGCATGCTGATGTCCGCGTGCAGGACATCCGCATGCGCATAATACCATATGCGAAGTGAGCCGAACAGATCGAAGCTCAATTTGCACTATGGTGAATGAGGGCCTAAGTTACTGGGGAGCCACAGAAGGTGTATAAGGACATACTACTGGAGGATGTGCAAGACTACCCAAAACTCAGTGGAGATTTTAGCCCATCAGGGAGTCACCATACAGGTGCATGCCCAGAGGGTTCATGCCTTGGAATATGATACTGAAGGGGGTTATTCACTAAAGTCTGAATTGTTGTGTGTAGGTGTGAATTCGCCAGCTAAAGACAGTCTTAATAGACTACTGCTACTGTCTATTAAGTATTCTCTGTTTGTTTTCTACCCAATACAGTATGAGTCACAGTTACCCACTGGTTTTCTGACAAAGGATTTATCACTCTTAAAGTGGTGGTGGAATTGACTTTTGTTTATTCCAAGAAAGGCTGTGTAACTTCATTGTTTTAAAAATAAAAGCTGAATAAGTAAAATAACTCGCTGTTTGCAGTATATTAATCAATAATGACTGCTAAAGAATTTGAGTTATTCCCTACAAGTATTAAATTTGATTAAGGAACCAGTACCAGATGAATATACACCTGCCAATCCTAAAAGACTTAAGTTTAGTTATTTGTAAACCTTTTTTTTGTTTTATTTTTTTTTAAATAAACTTACTCAGAGCCAAGTATCTGGGTTTTCCTGAGTAACTATAGACCTGTAAGCCTTATGTCACAATCAGCACTAAGCTACAAATTATGGAATGATAAAATGCTTACTTAGTTACTTAAAAGAACAGCATCAGAGAATATTTATTTGAATAAAATAGATATCAGCATGTTGATTCCCTCTGATCACCAGTAGGGGTCAGGAATCTTTTTTTTTTTTATTCTTCTTCACCATTTTAACATAAGCAGTATTTTATTTATTATTGTTTAATATATTTTGAACTTGATAGGCCTATGTCACTTTTCACGGTTTTTAGCTGAGCCCAATAAAGCTAGAGGGGAGAAATGAAATCTGTGCTGTTATCAAAATTCTCTCTTGGAAGCTCTGCTCTATAAACTAATCCTCACACAATTTATAATCCCCATGTGGCTGTCACACACAGATACAGAGGCACAAATATACTGTATCTACATGGGCAGCCTTACAAACCAACGATTAACACCCAGGACTCCAGGCTCCTAAATAGTCCACCTGAGAGCTTATTATACAGCCCAAACTGATTTAGGGACACAAATTAAGAGCACACAATGAGACAAGACAGACTGTATCTTACAGGTTTTGGGTCAATATCCAACCTGTGGGATTTGTTTTGTTTGGATGCTACTAAGGGCTGTAATACAAGGCTGGAGTAAGCTGCTTAGGTTTACTGCTGCTGAACTGAATAGAAGGCACATTGCTTAAACAATCCTTTGCTCCCCTGCTCCAATGGAATATTTTTAAAAATATGAATTGTCTTGTAGATGTATAATTAATGCATCCATCCATTAAGCAAATAGGACAGGAGACAGGGATGCATCAGGAATTAGGACTACTCCCGATGCGCTGACAGTGATGTCATTACATCGCATACTGCTGACTTCATGGTGCCACCATTGCTTACTATTTTCTGAGAAGTGGCAAATTTTTGCACAATTTATGACTGCTTATTTACAAATTACTTTGCATCTATTCTTTGAGAATTAGCAGATAATTCAGGTATTCATCATGTGTCAAAATATCAATTTGCCAAGACATACGTCCATGAATGCAGATCTGACTTCATCAAATGAAAGTAGTGAATTGGGGGGCTTACAGCAGGCATTGTCTTCTTTTAACAGATCCATATGGAGATAACTTCACTATGCCTATTCTTGATGAATTTGCTAAAGTGCCACCTACTAGTATTGGCCACAATTTTGAATTCATTTCACTGCTGTGGCAAAATGCTAAATAGTTGGTATGCACAGTTTATTTCACAATACAGTGGATGAATGGACACATATTGTCATAAATTCATTTGGCCATGTGAATAAGTCCCTCAAACCCAAGTCACATGACTAGTTGAGTCTATCCAGTAGAAATCTTTGCAGAATCTCATAAGAAATTCTGACCATGTAAAGAGATCAAGGGGCCTATTCACTTTGCATCTGCGACGCTGGGAAAGTCACAAATTTGCTTCTCCTTATTGACTAAGCAGCAAATAGGCTTAGCGAACAAGTGAATGGCAACACATGATTAGTTGAGTGAGTTTAGCTACATACTTACAATAAATATCTTAATCAGTTCTTCATTCCACTTTGGATGCACTGTATTCAATTCACACTGCTAAAGTAATAGATATAATATCATCTATATAAGTATGGTCACCACCTCTGGGGGTTTGAAAAAATTAGACTTGTTGTTTGTGTATATTTCAACTTTCTTTTATGTTCTTCTATCGTGTAACATCAACCTTTGTAATGATTCACTGCAGCAATTTTATATAGCAGTGATGCCCAACCTACGGCCCACAGGCCATATTCGGCCCGTGACGCAGTGTTATCTGACCCCTTGAAACTTCTGCCCACAGTGCAAGAAATGGGCATGTGGCACAGGGGATTTTATCATCATGTTTTGTTTTTATTATTCAACTGCCCGGTATTTGCAGCATCTCACAATTGGGTGAAATGCTTCCACACATTATTAAGACCCTTACTTCCGGGTTTATTATGTGTTGGAACGCATATACATTCCATTGGTCATCGCCACCTGTTTATTTATATGGTCCCCAGGCCAGAAAAGGTTGGACATCACTTTTATATAGGTTTAATGGACATCATAGAGTGTAAACTATTGACATTTCTTTACATGCTTTAGGAATTTACCGTGTCTCCTTAATACTTAGTGAAATATTTATTTACAGTCCAACTAGATGGAAGAAACAATTAGCTAAGCAGAATATGCATTGTTTCTGGTGGTTTACAGTAAATGTCAATTTCAGTCAGGAAGCGGACAGGAGATCAGGGTGGGCAAAACAGGTGCTGGTAGTGGGAGATTCAATTATTAGGGGGGGCAGATAGAACAATCTGTCACAAAGACCAGGATCGGTGGACATTGTGTTGCCTTCCTGACACTCTAGTTCAGCGGATTGGGTTTACAGATTATAGGGAGGGGCTGGTGGAAGGGCCTTAAAATGATTTCAGAGAATTAGGTGGCAATCTTTAGAAAAGGACCTCAAATGTGGTGCATTTGGAAATATTACCTGTACCTTGAGCCACACCAGAGAGGCAGCGGGAGATTAGGCAGATAAATAGTTGTCTCAAAGAAGGGTTTGGGTTTTTGGAGCACTGGGCTGGCTTTTCTGTGGGCTACAGGCTTTTCAGTAGGGTCGGGCTGCACCTAAATGGGGAAGGTGCAGCTTTATTGGTGGAAAGGATGGCTAGAAAGGTAGAGGAGTGTTTAAACGAGGGATGGGGGGGGGTGGAATTTACACATGTAGAGGGAATTATAGTGTAGATAGAGAAGGAATAAAACTGGGGGGGAGAGAATGAGGGGAGGGGTTAGAATATTTGATAAGGTTAGGGTTAAAATGAAAAATAACCAAAAGCTGCTAAATTGTATGATGACAAGGAATTTTAGTTGACATCAAACTTAACTGTAGAAACCAGTGTCAAGCAGCAGCTGCCAAAGCAAATAGAATCACGGGGGCATCAAAAGGGGTATAGATGCAAATGAGAACATAATTATACCGCTTTACAAAGTACTGGTCAGACCACACATGGAATACTGTGTGCAATTTTGGGCACCAGTGCACAAGAAAGATGTGGTTGAGCTTGAGCAGGTTCAAAGGCGGCTACTAAAATAATTAAAGGAATGGGCAAAATACAGTACGAAGAAAGATCAAAACTGGGCTCATTTAGTCTAGAAAAAGGTGACATAATAACCATGTATAAATATATTAGGGGTCAGTACAGATACATTTCCCACAATCTTTTAATACCAAAAACTGTAAGTATAACAATGGGGCATCCTCTGTATAAAGGAAAGAAAGTTTCTGCATCAACATAGAAGGGGATTTTTTACTGTAAGAACAATGAGGT
>WMED01027048.1:0-10699 GCA_019650415.1 Pipa parva | reverse complement strand
GCAGTATTACACGAGCAGAGGGACGAGTGGCGCAGTATTACACGAGCAGAGGGACGAGTGCCGTATTATTACAAGAGCAGAGAGACGAGTGCCGCATTATTACGGGAGCAGAGGGACGAGTGCCGCAGTATTACATGAGCAGAGGGACGAGTGCCTAGGGTGCCAATAGGGCCAGAGCCACCTCTGGGTCCTGCCCTAAGATTAAGTTAATTTTAGGATTAAGCTTAAGTAGAATTTTGACATGAGAATTGACATGAGAATTTCAGACATGAGGTAGCAAGAGGGCTAATCAGTTTCTTTCATATCGCCTATCCTGGTCAAGATTTAGAATGAAAAGTAAACTGTTATGAATTTTCTTTATAGTAACAAATGGTAGTGGAGTTACATGGTGCTACCACAGACTTTGGAATGAGTGGAAGAAGCAAGAGAAATAATGAGTTTATAAGAACTGCACACCTCCTATAGTGATTTTCCCTAAAATGTTAATCTTTTGACTCCTTGACCATTATACATGGAAACCATTTAAGCAAAGTAATGAATTAAATATGACACAGTATACCTATACTGAAACTTACTTTCTCTGTGTTTTAATTGCTCTGCTGAAGAAAACAGGGCTTCTATTAAGTTCTTCAAAATTGTCACAATTTTATCTCTTTCCATTGGTCTAGAAACATAGAAATAGAATACAAGAAATGCTAAATGTCCTAATCATCAATATTTCTTACACATAAATAACGGAGTAATGTCTGATGACTGTAAAATCTTCGTTGCAATGCAAAATCAATGTTAGAAATGAAATATAATAATTGTATTCTTGTATTGTGATCTCACATCAAAATGGTTACATTTCACATGCAACAGGTTGTTTTGCAGATTGTCAGTCTGGTATACTGAACCATATGATCTGGCCAGATGGCCAAAAACTCTGAAATGGCCTTTTCAATTACCTTTTTTTTTTCTTTTAACAGATTGATATTTATATATATAAAAATAAAAGCAAGTATAAAGCAACTATAGTTGGATATAAAGTGACCAAAAAAGTCACTTTATATCCAACTCCTGATGAAGCCACATAGACTCGCGCAGAGGTGGTAAAACGCGTTGAGGCTACGCAACTGGGAACAAACAGGTACTGCATATACTTTACAAAAAGCTTATTCAGCATTTTTTAAGTATATATGCATTACATAGTACCTGTTTGTTTTCCCCCTTTTTTTGGTTGTTCCATAGAGAATATCCCTTAAGGCACAACAGCATAAACATCAGTGTTGAGGAGTCAGTCCACACTGGTTTCTCACATGCTTACTTTTTCCACATAGTGGTTTGGCATTTTGAAAGAACTAACTCCATTTTGGATGTGAAAGTTTGCCATAACGTGTGTGACCTTTGAAGGGCTTGTACTGCTAACATTTTTATAAAAACTGCTGTCTGTTTTTAACCTTTTATATGATATACTGAAAATCACGTTTTTATCATTTTTGTTTTTGGAAATAAATGAACATATTTTTGAAAAATGAACTGACTTGGTGTTGTCGAGTTTGATGTCTGCAACAGTGATCTAATAACAATTGGTGTTACTTAAGGCGCAGAATTTGCGGATTTCTGGTGAGCATATAGAGATCACCTGTGTGACCTGTTTTTGCACTAGCATTGGGTGTTGTCACAATTATTTTGCAGTATGATAAATGAATGCTTTCTGACATTTTTATCCGGATGTGAGACGGTGATCTGGTAAAAAAGTGTTTTCTGGAGTAAAGGCAAAGTCTGATATAGACTGAAAGGCTGTAAAGAACATAGCTTCTGCTGTGAGACGGTGATCTGGTAAAAAAGTGTCTTCTGGAATAAAGGCAAAGTCTGATACAGACTGAAAGGCTGTAAAGAACTTAGCTTCTGGTAAGCATAAAATTCAGTCACAGATTTCTTATTTCACACAGAGGTGTTTGTTGCACATGGTGCACATTTCTACATCATCTTCACTCCCAGATTGAGAATCTGTTTGGTTATTATTAGATTGGGACGTTTGGTTTCCACTATATTATTTTATCACGTGGATAAAGCACTATATAGTGCTATTTTGCGCTTCTTCCCTAGATTTTTTTCCTTTATACATGAAATAATGTGTATCACTGCCAGTAGAAACAGGAAGATACACATTGCTACAAAACACAATGATGTCATTTTTGTAAAGGTATTTTGCTCTTAAACAATATACAGCATTTAAACTTTTCTGCTACAACAATACAGATTATAGAGTTATTACAGATACAGAACCCAAGAGTCATCAAGATAATATTTCTATCAATAGCAATCAGGCTAATTACCGTAAATGGGGAAGAACAATTAATGCAGCCCAGCACTGAGAAAGACTGGTGATATCCTGCCCTGCTGACAAGTTGATTAAAGACAACACGTAGTCCAGCACTGGCGAAGTCTTGCCTTCAACATGGGAAAAATTGTTTCTTATTCAAGAAAAAAAGAGAGAAATGATTATTGCTACTAAAGACATTAACAATTTCTCTAACTCCGCAATGTACATAGGTTATAATCCATCCATAATCCAGCTGCAATGATCAACCTCCTCATGGTAGCTTTAATTAAAAGGAAAGTTTACACCATCTAGCTGCAATATGCTGTGGGTATTGCACCAATGTACTATGCAGTAAGCACTTAAAGTGTGCCAGATATTTCCCAAGGGTCGGCAGGGAGCCAGTGAGTATTACTAGGATATGTTTAAATTCACCGTCTTCTATGATAGGATCTGAATTTTTTTTTTTTAAGTCTTCAGGGGAATTCACCTACAAATTGGTAATCTACAACAGTGATGTAAGTCAATCAGTTAGACATTTGGTTAAAGGAGAAATATAGTCAGATTACATCTTTACAAATGTGAAGCAGAATAATTTATTTCAGAGCCCTGGAAAACTCTTGCACCTGGAAATGTGTGTGATATAAATGCTGTCTAACTACTGTTGGTTAAGCAGAGTGCTGACCTTTTGGCCTCATTAGTCAATGTTTGCTTACATACCTGAATGCAGGAGATTACAGAGGGAAAGCTAACTTGTGCTCAGGCATTAAGTAGTAAGTAGGGCAAAAATGTCCAGGGGAGGGTACCATTTCATGGAAATTGGTCCATACACGTCACACACACACACATTTCCTGGTAAAGGAGTTTATCAGTGCTGCCTACTCAATCATTCTGTGTCACATGAAACAACTACTGGGGAGAAACACTTCTTACTAAGGTATAGTACTGCATATATAAAGATTTAATCTGACTATAGTTCACCTTTAAGTTATTCCGGCTACGGTAGGATGAACAAAGCAGATTTATTTTTATTTCCTAGTCATTACTACACCAGTGCAGATTCACATCTATCTTTGCAAATGTTTTACTTACTGTCAAGTTTTAATCTTCTGCCAAAAGACCAAAACAACATTGCCACCTACTACTGAACAAATCCAATTTAAAGTAACCGTATAAACATATATTTAGTATTTACATTCTAAAAGTTTTTTTTACATTGCGGTAAAGTGCACATTAGCACAAGACAACAATTTTCCCAGCCCTCTCCTCTCTTTGTCTCCTCTCTTCATTGACATTGGTACATCATATTGGCCAAAATATGTGAGGAAGAAAACAATCAGTCAAAGCAATAGATTGACGTTTATTGTATGATTGAAAAGAATAAGTCTTACATGGATTTTGCACCAAAATCGAGGGGATATTTCTCAAATGCCATTGATGCTATCATGGGAGGTTCTGCTTTATCCAAGATGAGTTTTGCCAATATTACCAAGGCCTCAGCCTTGGTTTCATTATCTTCATCTGTGAACAGCAAATAAAAGTACTGCAGAAAGCCTGGAAGAAAATGCTAAAAACAAAATAAACAGCAGTTAATTAGCAAAACAACAAAGCAAATAACAAGGAAATTAGGCCATTATTTCTAACTGTAGAATGATAATAACAGCAGACACTCTGTTATCACTGCCATAATCTTATCCGTTGATCTTACATATTACATAATGACTATAACACTGTACAGAAATAAGATGAATAAGTAGAGATTTTGTTTTCTTTTAGTGACTTACTGTATTTTTTTATAGACAAATTAGATACATGCAAGGAATCATAATAAACAAATTGTGGAACTACAGGTAAGATACAGGTCATTTCTGATGCTTTTTTTGGTTATTAATTTACAATAGGAAACACATTATACATTTCTCCAGAATTACCCCAACAACAGTTATTTTCATGGAGAAACTGACTCCCATAAACAGACGTCTCAAATCCTTACGGAACGTGAAGATTTGCAGTTAAGTCAAGAAGGGGCATGTTCAATGAATCAGGAACCTGAAGCATAAGGGTTCTATTCATAGGCTTTTATGCATGATCAGCTGGCTTAGTTTAACGAAGCAAAGAGACCAATGTCTCTAAAATCTCAGAAAAGAATCAGCTCCACAGACAATATCGCTCTTAGCCATTTACACTTACCTGCTCAAACTGCCTCATTGGGAACATTTTTTCGGTAAACTCGAAAATTAAGCTCCTTGCAAATCCACTTTCAAACACCTGTAAAACAGGCATTTTATGCATCATTTAGTTTAACTGATGATAAAAGTAAGAGGTAGTAGAGTTATGCCAGTTAATCTGATGAGGCCTTAGGAGCCTCAAAAGCTTACATTTACCATCTATTTCGTTAGCCAATAAAAGGTATCACCTATACTCCCTTGTCTTTGCTTAAAGGTAAGAGGTACACGTAACTTTGGGTGGAACAGCTGTATTTTTGTTCCAGCCAAGGCACGGGTTTTTCCCTCCAACTGCTTGCCTTTTAAACAGCTGGTGCTATGCTCCACATCAAATGAGGGCTAAAACAAAAACCTTTGTAGACGATGTCTATGGAGATACAACAGGCTAAATTCAAATCATGTCCAAAATGTACCATTACAATAAACTGAAATATTTCCATAGAATGCTAATGAAAAAAGATAAGAGTAATAGTATGTATAGGCAATGGAGACAGATATTATTGGTCTTTGTTCAAAGGACAAGAAACATAAGTACTTCCTTCATTTTATATAATAAATCAGCCACTATGCATGACAAAAAAAAATGTCAGTTTAATACTAGATGATAGACAATATCGCAAATGATATATAAAATAAATAAATAAAAAATTGCAAATTGAATAAGAATGAAAATATTACCAAGGCAGCTCCCTTTATAACTACCTTATTTACAGTTCTTCGTATCTCAGGTTCTGGCAGTGAAACATCTTCACTAAGAAGTAAAGTGGATGTGATCTCCAGAAGGCTGCGACAACAGGACAATGTCATGTTCTGAACATTCATCATTTCCGTTAAAGTCTAGGAACGGGTAGAATACAAGACATGTTATACTGTTATCCTCGTTGCTGTTAACGTGAGACAGATATGAAGGTAAAGGGTTCCTGCTGAATAAATCCTACCTGACAAACAGATACTGGGTTTGGTATCTTTGACCCATGTCCATGTGCCACAAGGATGGAATATGCTTCTAGAAGTCTTTCAATCTGTTCTGAACACTGAGTGCTATGATTTGATAACATTGTCTTGGAAAGTTCTAAAAGGAATTCCTTAAATGAAACAAATTACTGATCAAACTTGCAGCAATGGCCTTTAGAAGCTACATAGCACAGTTTATATTAAAAGCACTGGAGATCTATTGACAAATAAAACATTTGTTTGAAGAAGAAGAGATAATAGTTTTACATTTTCAACCAAAAATGATATGGAGCACTGTATTTTTCATACAGACTTACCTGAATATAATTAAATATTGGGTGAAAATGTTCTCTGTTGATATAATTTGTTGCAGACTCCACAAAATGCTTAAAAGTGTCTCCAACAAGATTCCAGGGTAGAATCTCTTCAGTTTCTGTAACCGGTCCCATCTTTTGTAAAATTAGCTTTATTGCCTGACAGAGGTAGATTTAGGTATAATATTAACCATGTAAAACTCCAATGTAGCCTGTTACTAGGGTAGCATTTGATCACTTGGCAAAATACATGACTAGGTATTCACATTATGTTCATCAATGATCACAAAAGTAAAACTAATTTCTTGGCTATTGGCAGCAGTGATATACCGTAACTACATTCCTTCATTGCTTTTTATGTCTATTTAGCTCACGTGGTTCCAAAAATTCAGTAATTATTTCATGTGTTTTGTCATTGAGAGAACAACGTGATACAGTGAAGGATATTTTATAGTAGGTAGCAGGATTAGATAATATAGGTAGGTAACCTTGTTTCAGCATAAGGTGGCATAACCAAATGTTAGAAGTTAAAGACGGGGTCTGGATACAAATGTCTAAATGTTCAGGGTAGAAGTGGAAACATCACAGGCACCTGTTGGCAGTCACTTACCTTAGGGGCAGAGGAGTGAAACATATTTCTGACTCCCTTACACATTTCAAATAACAACTGCCCCAGACCCTGTGCCTTCTGAGGGTACTCTTTAAGGTCCAAGAACATTAAATTAAAAAGCTCATTTAGATCAGACACCTAAAAACAAAACAATTATGTGTCAATGTATCATTAACAGTACAAACAATTGTTACAAATCTAGAATAGTTCATCAATATCAATGTAACTGTTCCTCTGCCTTTGTGTAACAACAGAAACATGTGTTAAACTATCCCGTTAGCAGGTCTTTCCCCTAACATACATCTGAATTCTAAACCAAATCCTGAATTTGGTACATATCTGAAAAATAAGCTTTAGCTAAATCGTTAAATCAGAAAGAGAAGGAGTGAGGGGTAAACTAAACGAAAAACATGCCCGCATCCAGAAAGATGAAAGTGGCACACAAAAAACAAGACTATGGTTTCACAAGACACTTTTTCTCTGCACAGGACACATTAGAATACATTGTCTTCTAGTAACTTTATATGAATATCTCCTACAAGCTTAAGCGAGCACTTCAAAATACTGCAGTAATACTTTTTTTCATTCTGTATCAAAATTCTTTAGAAACATTAAACAGTAAGTACAGCAAGTGCAGGAAATTCTCATCATTAAACAGGAAGTAGTTCTAGAGGCCCAAGTACTGCACTGATGCACAAGATGGACAAGAATCCTCCTGTATATTTTCTTTCCCTAAAATTGCTACTTACCTTTCTCATTAAAAATGCAAAGCTCTCCGCTGCAAAATTTCTTATGTGAGGTTTGTGATGAGTCAAAAGTGTGCTGTACAGCCTGAGAAGACAAAAGGACATCAGGAAAGACAAAAGATCTGAACCGACTTCAGCATCAAACAGAATTGTATCCATGGGCACTAAAAATGGCTTCCCACAAACTCAAACAAAACACACAATACTCCTTTACAAATATCAACACAAATTAGGGCTTATTTATCAAGTTTAGCTAAAGAACCTTCTTTTTTTTTTTCTCACAGAAAATAATCATTTTTAGCATTTTCTCCAGCATTTTAATTTTTGCTTAAACTCTTAACAAATAACTGATTCTGTATATGGCTAGAAAGTTTGGAAGAAGGACACAAAAAATATTATCTACAGATACTAATATAATAATATTATACGAATATAACTTTTTATGTGACTACTGAAATGTTAATGTGGTGCAAATTTAAGTAACAAAGTGACTGCATGCATTAGTGCTGAAACATTTGCTTTTGTCTAAATAATTTTCACACTAAATACCAGTGTATCCTAAGAAGTAAAGTCCTTTCTTACATTTATGAAGACTTGCGTTACAACGCTACTTGCTACATTTTACCCAAATTGTTCCTACTTCAGCACAACCCAGTCTGCACATTCTGTTACCTTCCAGCCCAGTGTTGGCATCACCAATAACAGTGACTGACGTTTTGGACTTCCAGTTTGGAGAACAGTTCTGATTGGCTGCTAACAATGTTAAGCATTGATATTGCTGCCAGAAACCTTGGCCTAAAACTAGGCAAACTAAACTGATTATGTAAGCTCTCACTGTAATAAGCTATAATTTTCAGCATTTAGATGGAACAATAAAATCTTATGTGTTGCGAAAACATTACAGCAGCTCTAGCATTGATAATAAGGTAGAAAAACATTTGTAGAGAGTTTCTGCTGCACCATGTTTAGCAGTAAAACATTTTAAGAATGCCGCATACCTGTATGTAGCTGGCATACCTGTATATAGTGGGCATATCTTTCACCATCAGCCTCCACAAATATTTGTATAAGTAAGACATGCATGTAAAAACCCATTCTATCAGTTCAGTGTCTTTAGTTTCCAATAGAGAAGAGGCAGCTATAAAAAAATCCTGAAAGTGTGGGTAGAAGTCCATCTGAAGATCTCTGGCCAGCAGTACCACCAAACTGTGAAAAGCAGGACACCATTGCATTAAACTTAACAGAGTGCAGTAAATCAGAATATAGGAAATATAGGGAGACGAACAAGCTAATGTAGGAGCCCTAAAACAGAATTTACTACAGCAAAAAATAAACTTCACAAAGACTTACAGCTTTCTTTGCTTCTATAACAATGAATCTGATTCCAAGTGAACCCTACTATTCTTATACTACTATGATATTCTTATCATTTATCTTACTGCTGTTTCTGACATCACATGCTGACATTTCCATGAAAAAGACCATCAACGGAGTTTTCTAATAAAAAAAGTTCATTTCTGAATATGGCTCAAGGTTAAAAGGATTTTACAAAGTATCGAGGGATTTATTATCTGCACATCAGTGCTGGATAAAAAGATGAGCTTCAGTGTTTGACCAAGATATACTACTAACAGCTCATACATTTATTTGTGCTAAACTGCAATTTGAATGCTTTGTGGGTGAAGCTCTTATACTGCTCCACAGGTTCTCAAAGTAGATCCTGATCCTTAATAGTTCACATTCACTAAAACTGTTTGTTATATAATCTTTAGAGTATACCCGTCACTTCAAATCTCTGATACTAATTTATGTTCTACTAATGAAATAAACATTTTTGTAAATATAAATGTATTTAAAAAAAAAAAAAAAAAGTACCGTATGAATACAGCGTTTCTCTATGTCATCTTCCCTGTCAGCCCGACTTTTCCTTCCCGAGTTGGGTTGGGTGGGGCTAAATGATGATTGATATTATAGCTCCTCCAATCAGATCCCTCAAATTACGATCTAGCAATTATCTGATTGGAGGGCTATAATGTCAATCATCATTTGGACCCGCCCAACCCAATTCGGGAAAGAAAAGTCAGGCTGACAGGGAAGATGACAGAGAGAAACACTGTATAAAGGCACATTTTTATTAATACATTTATATTTACAAAATGTTTATTTCATTATTACAACCTAAATTAGTATTAGTTTTGAGGTGACAGGTGCACTTTAACATTCCAATATAAACCACAATTCTTTTTTTCAAGACTGGAAGTAATGTATTTAAGGATAGTAAAGTAATTTTAGAGTTATACATACTCTAGAAGGGGCTGGTATGCAAGGCTGTTCTTCACCCGCAGGTGGGTCTTCAAACTCTGCACTATAGCATTCTGGTGATAAACCAGAAGATTGAAAGACTGGCATTTTCTGGATACTTCTTTGTAAAAAGTAACTGAAAGACAAATAAGGCAAATCAGATGTAGTTAACAATCACTAGGAAAGTGATTTAGTCAGTGCTAATATGATACAGGTGTTTAATCTCAGTTGGCAAAACCATAGTAAACATAGTGAAAGAAGAAACCAATAATAACTGAACTTAAAAAATAGTAAGAAATTCAATTTAAATAGTACTTCAGTTAGGATTTATGGTATAGTCACAGTGAATTCATAGAGGACTATTTAAGTTGTGGGGTATGTTGTAATTGTATACTTATTCTATCCTTGTTGTGTCGGGTACAGTGACTTCCTGTTTATAAATTGTTCATCTTTGGTTGACCTGTTCTGTGGTTGATGAGATTTATGTGGGACAACAGTCCAGGTTGCTGAAAGGGGACTGGGTTTCTTTGGAGAGGTGCCAGTTGTTTGTTTTGTTGATGGGGTAAGTCCCCATACAAGCAGTTGATCTACTGCTTCTGGAGGTCTGGCTGTGTGTTGTATGCCATTTTTGGTGATTAGTAGGGAGCACGGGAAGCCCCATTTGTATGGTATGGCGTATTCTCTTAGTAACGTGGTGCTTTGGATGAATTCTCTGCATTCAGTTAGTGTGGTTCTGCTGGTAAGTCTGTATATAGTTGAATATTTTGAAACTTGGCCAATAAGTTTGGTTTAGTTCTGGAGACCTGCATTACATTTTCTTTAAAATGGTAGAAGTGTACTTTGACAATTGTGTCTCTGGGGGTTGATGGAGGCAGCATTTTTGGCTTGGGTGGGCTCGGCGGGCTCTATCGAGTTTTAGGTCTTGCAGTTCTGTGTTTGAAATTAGGAACATGAATAGTTCTATGAGATATTCAGGTATCTATTTTTGTGATATCTCTTCAGGGACACCTCTGATTCTGATGTTATTCTGTATGGAGTGGTCTTCGTAAGCAGGGCTGTGGAGTCGGTAAGCCACAGTTGCGACTCCGACTCCTGGATTTTATCAGGTTCTGACTCCGACTCCGGCTCAGACTCCTTCATAAATGGCCACTTCGTAACAATAAATTTACTGTTGTAAACTAAAGTATTAACATAGTGCTTATTCAGTTTCTCACCATCATATAAGTAATCAGACCACTTAGAGC
>WMED01027047.1:0-10274 GCA_019650415.1 Pipa parva | reverse complement strand
CCTGGACAGGCGGCGCCCCTAGCATTTGCCTACTCTGCCTAATGGCAGAGCCAGCACTGCGGACACAGGCCGTAGTTTGGGGACCCCTGCTGTAATCAATAGAATTGCTGCAACAAGTGTAAACAGGACTGTGCAAATTCAGTGCAACTCTATTAAGTTAAATGGTATTTTGAAGGTTGCAACTACTAAATGTGTTGCTTGAAAGTAGCAGTCACATTCCACTTCCAGTAACTATTGATGTTGCTCTTGCCAGTGTAATTTGTATCAGAACAGCTAATGATAAGTTCCTACAGCAACTTTTTAAAGCAGCTTCTAAGCTTCGAGAAAGTTGCCAGTGTAAACAAGCCCTACAATTATTTTTAACTATTGAAACCAAAATAAAGAAATCCCCAATGTGAATTCATTTGATGGTGTTTCTGGTACCCATTCTGCAATAAAGCAGCCTCAGTACAATTCCATTAGGCTGGGGCCAAAGCAGAGAGTTTTTTGTTTTTTTCAAATAAGCACTTGGTGAAAAACCACTAAAAAAGAACCAGCAAGAATTTATACATTGATTATATACTGCTTCTGTCTGCGTATCTTTCCAACTGTCAACTTTTATATTTGTATACATAGAAGTTTTACATTTGGATGAATTGTTTCCATGTTGTCACCAAATTATTTACTTATTCTACAGTGTGTGAATTTTCCATTTGAAGGAATTGTCACCAGATATTTGAAAAATATGGTTTTTAATGAAGTAGAATAGTCAAAATACATAATATGTAGTAAAAATACAATGTAAAATACCCTTTTTATATATTTTCACCTAATACATGACTGTACAAAAAAAAAAACTCTATCTTCAGATGTGACTTCTACTCCAGTTTATTCAGCAACAATTCCTTCAAATGTAAAATTCACAGATCATAGAATATGGGGATAAAATAGTTCTTTCATCATATTTTCAACATTACCTAATGGAAGTTAAACAAGAACTACCATAAATGTACCTCCACCAAAGCCTGTCATTCAAGCTGGCACTAGTGGCATCCTGAACTGCTACATGTAAACGATCCTAAACACTACCTGGATTCAATACTGCTGTCTGCAAGTGTTGTTAAAAATGCATTGCAGGGGCAACCATCTTGGTTCCTTGTGCCATGAGGATCATTGCACTTGCTGGCAGGAGAGAAGGCTGGCGTGCACTACATGTCTGCGTAATGATGAGGATTTCTAATGTAACTGCTTCTGCACTTGCTCTGCTCTCTGAAATTCAAGAATAGTTAGAAAGTGAAGAGGATCACAGCCTGCATGGAGAACACAACAATATCAGTGTCAAGGCAAGCAGGAGGCAATAAATAATGAAATAAAGGGAAGGGGGATGTGGTATACCTGCACACTTATCTGCTCAGTAATGCTGTGATGTATTGTGTAAAATATAACTTTATATATAACCAAGCAGGAGGCAGCACGTGAGCAAAGGAGCACAATGCTGAGTATTTCAGCGCCCCCCTTGGCATGGACTTCCCCTTTAATAGTTAATTAAGGCATATAGGATAATTTAACATGCTGAATTTAAGAGCAGCCTTTAGTTCTTATTTAAAAGCAACCTGTTCATAAATGGCATTGATTTGTGACCTCATTATCTCCCTATATTTCTCTATTGTCTGGCCAATGATTGTTAAAGGTATACTATCACCAGGAAAAGAAGTTTGGGGGTTTTGCCTTAAACCAATTCATGCTTTTTTTTTTAAGTGATTAGCCCTAAAATGGTGAATTTTTATTTTTTTTTAAATTCTAGATGTTTTTTTGTGCGTTCATATGGCAAGCCTCTTGTTTGTCCACTTTATGGCTGTGATACAAGTTATCTTTATAAGTAAGTGGTACTATCTTGTATCTTCATTCTATCTCATATTGAATTTTGCCGCATGTGTTTTTCTGCGTGGGTGAAAATGCATAAACATCCCAAACATTCCTGAGGGATTTTCCTATTTACTTACCTTAGGTAGCATTTGGCTACAGGTGATTTATGGCATGTAAAAGCCAGAGGATCAGTTTAGTCGTGGTTATTTGCCAAGGGCAGGAAGTGGATGGCACTACCAGCGGTAAGTAAATAGTTGGCATTTTGTGAACTGTTTATGCATTTTTGTCTCACACAGAAAAGCACATGCTGAAAAATCTATAATGGGGCCTAAGGCTAGGGTGCTCAAAAGAAATCATTGTTTCCATCAGTGCAGTCTGGGGAGCTTATACATAAGGCTAAGTTCACACTAGCGTATGATGCACAGCGTGTGGAAAAAAAATACAGCTCAATGGAAGCCTATAGTACTTACCAAGTTCCGGATACACTAGCGTATGACACGCATACGCCACATTCGGAACGCCGGGTGTTGCATTTTGGCCGGCGTATGATACGCTGCACGCATAATGCAGCCAGATATGAAGAGCTGTGAATGCTGAGGGAGCATTCACACTGTCGCTGGTAAGTACAATAGAAAAATATGCCCGCCAGGGTGTATTTTTCTATTTTTTTTTTTCACACTAGTGTACATGATGCACAGCACATCATATGCTAGTGTGAACCTAGCCTAAGAACAACTAAAAAAAAAAAAGATTTTCTTAAGCTTAGGAAACTGTAGAAAGTCATACAATTTGCTGGTAAGCAATGCAGTGGAGTGCAACCTGTGAGTCAAGATTTTGGACTTTAAGTTGAATGTTATATAACGTATTGTTGAATTCTAAGCTGTGTCTTTTTGTATGCATTTAACATTTGTGTTACTCTGACTGAGGCAGTTTTCTATACTAGTATGGTTGCAAGAAGATAGTAACTCGGGGTCCTGCAAACTGGCAAGATATTATATGTCTTGACATGCATAATCTGGTAGCTCGTTTTCACATAATTACACACTTTAAAGCAAGTGATTATAGTTTTCTCTGCCTGTGTCTTTCTTATCACTTCCAACATGTTTCTTAAATTTGTTTAGCTTCATGTAGAGATGAAATACCTGAAACAATTTCCAAACAAAATTTATGGGCAAAGGGACATTTAGCACATCCACTGAAGGGTATCAGCCCCAAAACATTGTGTGTATTCTATGCCTTAATAAGTACAACTTTTCCTACAAATTGTGATGCAGTCTGGACTTTTTTTCATCTCAAACTTGAATTTAAAACATACCAGCATATTTCTTGTGGGAGAGTTTCAAGTGAATTCACTTCTTACTATTTACTAAGTGGAAAATACACTTGTTGAATAGGCGGAGAGCAGAAATTGCTGTCGGATATGTAGTATGGCATAGTCAGGCAGATAGAAGTGGAGGCAAATTCGACAAGTGAAGGGCAGTGACATCAGTCTCATCACATCCTACTAACAGTATTCTGTGAATTTTCTATTTCTATGTCACCTTGTCTCTAGGTCATTTTGTCACTTAGGCACAGTCGCTATTGTCACTTTTGAATGAATAGTTGCCTTATGTAACACTGGAGTCCTGCCATCAACCCCCAATTTGGCACTTTGAAATGGCAAAGTCAAACAGGTGAATTCAGAGCAGTACACCTAGGCCTAATTCACCATTCGTGGCTCACTTCGCACATGGTGTTATGCGCCCGCTGATGTCCTGCACGCAGACATCAGCGAGCGCATTAAAGGAATTTCAGTCTCGGCGAGAGCACTCGAGTCTCCTCGCCGGGACTGGAATCCCTTTAATGCGCTCGCTGGTGTCCGCGTGCAGGACATCAGCGGGATGCATAATACCAATTGCGAAGTGAGCCAAAGGCTTCGCGGCTCACTTCACACAATGGTGAATTAGGCCCCCAGTCTCATTCGTTCTTTAGAGACACTCCGCAGCTTAGTCAATAGTAGAAGTACGCAAAGTGATGTGATGAGCTCTGTAAGTCCACAACTATCATAGACGTCGAATTGTATGCGTATTTGCCATTTCCCAAAGTTTATTCAATAAGCAAACATGAGGAGGTGAAAACATGAGATGTGAATTCATAGCTCTACACCATTATTCAGACTTATGACAGTGAGATCTTCTCTATCTCTCTATTCTCAAAAATTGAAAATGATGTATAGAATGTAAGATATTTTAGCTGTTTAGTTTTAAAAATTGGGCTTCATGACACACTTCCTAAATATGTATTATCTAAAGCACCATAGACAAACAACTAACAGGACTGTTTAACAACATGGCTGCAATAAAATTCATGAATTTAACTTCAACAATAACATTTTTACCGTTGATGTATTTGAGTAACCGCCATGCCATTCCAAATTGTTTTTTTTTTCTTTTCTTGGGGTTACTGGTCCTTTAACAAACAATACAGACATTAGCAGTAATAGCAGCATTGTTTTGATGCAAAATATAGAAAAGGTTTGTTTTCATAATCAAGGAAGAATAGTGTCTTTTAAGCTTTGCCATGCCACATGTATTATAGTCTTGATCTGGTAGCAGGTTAAAGAGAGTTTGGATTTGTTGGTTAAGAAAAAAACGTCCTCTGTCCTGACTTGTACGTGCCACACCTAGTTTCTACCTCCGGAGAATATTTTATCTGATTTTTTTAATGCACATACCGTATATTAGAAAATCCATAATTTAATAGTTTGCTTGTCAGTGCTGTCCAAGTGCACTGAGGGTCACATTGGCTAATTCACCTCACTAAAATTCAAGTTGCATCACCAAAATAATCGCAGACTCACTTTTCATTATTGACTAAGAGGCAATTAGTCTTCTTAAACAAGCAGACAATGATGAGCACTGCCGGATACAATGTGTAGGGTAGTCAGTTGGATAGAAATAGAATGTGGGGACTTGCCATCAGCCCCCTAATTCGCTGCAGCAGTACGCCTAGTTGCATTCACTCCTTCTAAACACTACACAGCTTAGTCAATAGCAGAATACCTGTGCACATTAAGTGATGCAAACTGCTCCAAGATTGCGACTGTCATTGCCCAAATTGGTCATGTAGTAGTCACCACATCACAGAGTTTGATCAATAAGGGAACATGGAGAAGTGGTGAATAAGATGTGAATTCAGAGCTACATGCAACTATGCAGCCTTTAGTCCAGCGGTCTCAACCTGTGGGTCGCCGCGGCCATCCCACGGGGGTCGAGAACCGCTGTGGTGCCCAAAAGCACCCGCAGGACCCCGTGACGTCGGGCGAAAACGTCACCACATGACGCACGTATGTGATGACATTTCACCCGAACGTCACCACATGACGCGCATACGTGATGACGTTTCGGCCGAACGTCACCACATGACACGCGTACGTGATGATGTTCGGCCGAAACATCATCACGCGGTGCGCGGTGACGTCAGCGCCGGGGGTCGCGACCCAGAAAAGGTTGAGAACCGCTGCTTTAGTCAATGAAGCCCTGAATGCACAACTGTGTAACTAAAAGCAAGCGGGCTTGTTTACATTAGGCGATTTAACTGCTTTTAGATTAACAGCAATAAAAATCAATATACAGTATTTGATAAATCTATAGAAGCAGATGGTCACTAGTGATTTTACTGCGATTTTCCATGGATCTTTGTGTGATTTTTTTAACCCTGGTTCTTTTTGAAACTTCATTCACTGTAAAATAATTTCCCTTTTCCAAAATCGCGGCTACTGAAATGGCAGCAAGTATATAAGCGGAGATTTTGCTATGAATCTGTAGCAGTCATTTCCCGTTTCTGAGAAGTAGCTGCAGAGTTGCCAATATAAACAAGCCTTAACAATCATCAAAAAATGCCCCATTTGCATTTTGCAAATTCCCCCAGGCTCTTTATTATTGTCATTTTTCTGATTTTTTTTTTCTTTTATCAAGTTGCCTATATTCTTGAGTCTGTGCATATACAATTAGTTATTGGCCATGTAATGGTTCTGTTTTTAATTGATGTTTGCTCATTGGGGCCTCTTTGGGTCACTGGTCCCCTGCACAGCCACTACCACTGCACCCCTATAGTTATGCTCCTGCCAGGGCAAGAATGACAAATTGCTGCCCCCATTCACAATTATACTAGTATTGCTCCCATTTGGGTTTATTATGGTGGTGCCCCATGCTGTCCATATATAGTAAAACCTTAACTGCTTTATAAACTGTGTCTGATCCTTTTTCACTATTGTCTAAAAGATGTTTTTTGGTTTAATTTTAGAGTGGATTTGCTGTGATTTTCCTCGTGAAACAGTTCTAAGAATTAGCACATTAGCCAGAATAAACATTTAGGGGGGAAATTCACGATTGTGCGAAGTGAGCTCCGAAGCCTTCGGCTCACTTCGCACAGACTGATATGCGCTCACTGATGTCCTGCACGCAGACGTCAGCGAGCGCTTTAAAGGTATTCCAGTCTTGGCGAGACCAAAAGAATTGTCTCGCCGTGACTGGAATCCCTTTAATGCTCTCGCTGATGTCCGCGTGCAGGACATCAGTGAGCGCATATCAGTCTGTGCGAAGTGAGCCGAAGGCTTCAGAGCTCACTTCACACAATCGTGAATTACCCCCTTAATGTGGTTTACTTTCATTGAACTCAAACAAAATGTGTATTGGACAGATTTACAAAGAAATCGCCACTATTGTACTAGCCAAACTGGCATCAATTGTACCGATCTGTAATTTAAAAGTAAATGAAGTTTATTTCTCTGTGTCTGCCATCTCTCCCTGAGACCTATCTCTTTACTAGTCTTTTATAGATCCTCCATGCATCTGTGTGTTATACCCACTAATATGAGCCCAGGTGTTAACCTCACAATGATTCAATACATTCCAGCACCCAGAACTCATCTCTGTCCTCTTTCCACATGTAAAAATGAGTCAGGCAGTGGAGTGGCTTTGAGTGAACAAGGCTGTCTTTCTTTTAGTGTTTCTGCCTGTGGGTCCGGTCCTTGCTATTCCCATTCAGTGCCTCTCGATTCAATGTTCTCTCACTCTGAATCAGCCGTTGTTCCCCGGATGAACTAGTGCAAAATTAGGAGGTGGCAGGAAATGTCAGATTTGACCCTTCCTCTGTCTTTTTCTTTTCTTTTTGTAAGTCGTTTTGGAGCTGAGCTGTATCTATCATGTATTTTGATTACCCAGATAATTCCCATTATGCAATGCAGAAATGATCAGAAGCAATTTAATTAATTACCAGACAAGGAACTCCCAGACCCCAGAACAGATGTAAAGGCAGTCAAAACAAAGTGCTGTTTGCAATCATGTCTAATGAAAGTTAAACCTCCTCTAGATAAGCCTTTTAGAAATAGTCTATAGCTTACTATACCTGTATGCATCTGCTTTCCATTAAAAGACCAGTCACACAAGAAAAAGAAAAATGCTATTTGGATTGACATGTATCTTCAAAAATTAAGGGCCTTATTGACTAAAGGCTGAATTTAGTAAAGCTCTGAATTCACATCTATTTGCTACTTCCCCATGTTCATTTATTGACTAAACTCTGCAAAGTGGCAAATACATGATAGTTGTGGATTTACGGAGCTCTTCGCATTACTAAGTGGAGGACAGGTGCAAGAGAGCAAATGCTGTTAGGTGTACTGCTCTAAATTTTCCTGTTTGACTTCGCCATTTCAAAGTGGCGAATTGGGGTGGGGGGGGGGTTGATGGCAGGGCTTCAGTGTTGTGTAAGGTGACTGCAACTAAGTAACAACAAAACCTAAGGACAAGGCAACAGAGAAATAGAATATTCACAGAATACAGTTAGTGGGACAGGGTGAGACTGACGTCACTGCCCTTCGCTTGTCAAGTTTGTCTCATTCCACATGACTTCTCATGCTACTCCTAACCTACTGACTACACAACACTACGCATCTGTTAGTGATCGCCACTGTCTGCCAAGCATATTCTCCAGTTAGTCAACACTGAGGAATGAATTTGTGACTATTTTGGCAACGCAATCCGAACCGTAGAGAGGTGAATTTGACAGGTGAAATTGGACTTTAGTCAATAAGGCCCTAACTTGAATCATTTTATGAATATGTATTTCCTAAAGTTCCATAGGTAACAATAGGACTAGGCTAGAAAGAAAAACAAATTTAAAATATTACAAGAATTCAATTGCAAGCATGAAAATCGGTACTAACTGTCATGCCAATACAACTGGGATATTTTCTTTTTCTATAGTCACTGGTCCTTTATTTAAAAATTAGAAGCTGGCATTTAATCTACATAATCTGATGTCATTCTTTAACTGGTTAAGCGGAGCACAGGTACACCACAGAATTAACTGGTTAACAAGGCATATGGGGTTATTGGCTAAAGTCCCAACTGTTTTGTAAAGGTGTGAATTTGCCAGTTAATGGCAGTCGCAATAGACTGCTACTGTCACATCTGCGGCTTTATAATGTGAATATTGTTGCAGTTGTGACTTTACAATGGGAAATTGGTCACGGATTTGCTATGGGAATCCGCTGTTTGAGAATTCAACAGTCAAATTCTCACTTTAGTCAATAATTCCCATAATCTTGTGTTTTTCATTTGAATAAAAATTGGTTATTATAGAGTGCACTACTATGAGTAACAGTTGTATAGAAGGTATGGGTGGTACTGAATGCAAGCATTTTGGGCCTTATTCAAGAAAGTCTGAAATCACCTGTGGGATTCAGTTCGCTACAACTGGAGTTTGCTTCCCCAAGCAAATCGCAGATTCACATTTCACTATTCATTAAGCACCAGATAGACTTGTCGAACAATTGGACAATGAGGAACTCTGTCAGATGTGTAGTGAGGCGTAGTCAGTTGGATAGTAATAGAATGCGGAGTAATGCAGAGTGAGGCAAATTCACCCAGTGACGTCAGTCTCACAATGTTCCATCATCTGTATTCATTGAATAGTACATCTGTTTCTATGTCAACTTGTCCCTAGCTAGTTCATCTTGTCAACTGATTATACTTGCTATAGTCACCTTTGAATATCACTTCAGTTCACTTTTCTGATGTGGCAAAGTCAAATGGTTGAACCTGGAGCAGTAAGCCTAGTCAAATTCACTCTGTTGCTTGATGAATAGTCAAAGTACCCGTGGACGCGCAGGCAAATTAATGTGAAGAGCTCCGTAAGTTTGTGTGCTGCCTTAAATCATGATCTAGCAGGGATATGATTGGAGGAGCAATAATGTCAATTATTTAACCCGACCCACCAGACTACAGAATGAAAAGTCAGGCTGACAGAGATGATGACAGAAAGAAACACTGTATAAAGGTACATTTTTAAAAATACATATATATTTACAAAACATTTATTTCACTAGTACAACCTTAATTACAATTAGAATTTTGAGGTGACAGGTATACTTTAATAGTGCTGATTGTTTAAAAAGCTATGCTCTTCTTTATTGGATTGTTATTTGCTGTTATACAGGTTGGTATTCCTAACAGTGATGAACTGTCTAAGTAAGCAGCATATATGAATTTGCCCCATGGCCATTCATTATGTTGTAATTGGATGAACCTAGTGAATATTTGCCCACGGCAAAGCAGAGTCATGCAAACGTGCATTAAATGTTTTGTTTGAAAATGATTCTGCTTTGGGAATGTTGTTGCTGTTCTGCTCAGAATATGTTAACCAAACATTTACCAATACAACAGACACTACACAATACATTCTACAAAGTTAAGGTCTCCTTACATATCTTGCTTTGTCTGCATGGTATAAATAAGCAACTGGATAGCTGATGCCAGAACTTTACATTCAATATATTCATAACAATGTGAGGATTTGTCTTGTTTTCATAAAGACAATGATTGTGTGTTTTCTGTATCTCTTCATCATTTCTGTTTAGGTCTGTTCTTGTCTCCATTCAGACCTTCAATTAGATGGCACCTCTGTGACCTTTTAGTTGCTTTGTGGCTGTACATGACTTTTCTGGCTGATTTTGGGGCCAAGTAGAAGAAAGTTGGCAAATGCTTGTAAAAAGTGAGCTATAGCATATGCACCTTTTAGTCATGTGTTTGGGACATTTGAGCAAATTATACTGGTGTAAAGCTAGATGTCTGTTTATATGGATAGTACAAATGTTTGTATTATATTCACTCACTGTGCTTTTTACCCCTCTAATACATGAACAGAGTCACCCCCTAAATTCAGACATTTTCCATCTGTTCCTTGTGTGTTGGAGGTATTTGGAAATGGTATTTTATACAAAACTGCTAGTAAATAAAGAGAGGGATGGGAACTAGGGCCGAAAAAGTCCTGATTGGCTGGTGGAGCTATTCTGGTGCCCAATGATCTTGCAGCTTTAACCCCTTAGTGCAGGGGTCCCCAAACTTTTTACACAGGGGGCCAGTTTACTGTCCCTCAGACCAACGGAG
>WMED01027046.1:0-10699 GCA_019650415.1 Pipa parva | reverse complement strand
AATAATATTTTTCTACTGTATAATAATTTTCAAAAAAAAATGTGATGATCTAGCCTTCATTTGTTATTCACAGAGCCAAATAGCTAATAAGGATTAGACTAAAAATACAGCTTGTACAGCAGGTAGGTAAATAACTGAGAGTGTGGTCATGGGATCTAACCTTTGCACTTTGGAAACCCTTATTTATTCTAATTAGCTCACCTGTCCATTTGACGAATGCAATAGTCTGTTTACTGTAGAACTTATGTTTCCACATGGTTCAATACCATGGTTCAATAATCCCCTTGAAATTCACCAGGTTTGATGGTTTCTTCTGATTAATCATATGCATCAACAGAAAAGGCTAAACTATCCAGTAAATGTTTTGGGAGTTTTTATACCTTTTGTACAGGTATAAAAACTTTAACTTTTAAGGGTCAAGTTTATCCTATTTAGAAAAAGGTTTTGTATTTACTTCAAATGTTTACTAAAACATTTGAGGCATGAGGTATTCTTCAGAGACAACTTTATTTATCTTTATATTTACCTTCATTACTATGAGATCGAGTTGCCAAACTATTCCTCTGATAAACCCAATAAATCATGTCATCAGTAGACCCTAAATTTATTAGGGATATTATCACTAGAAAAATATATATCTTTTCCTGCAAACAATGTATACATTTCTGAGAAACTGATATGCATTGGGATAGAAAGACTTTATTTTACTTATAGTGCTTGCTTCAGGGCTAATTTGCCTTTTTCCTGTTCAACAACTATGTACTCCCATCTCGCTTGAATGGAATACAATCTTTTATAACTATGGTAGTCTGCTTCAGATTATAGTGATGTAGTTTAATCACTGGCTTCATCAGTTAAGCCTATTAAGATAATCAACCCAGTGCTTGTGATGAAAGACCAGTGCAGAGGCAAAAAATGGTACTTTTAATTAGTATTTTTATAAAAGGTGTAAATCTTCAGTCACACAAAACTGTATTGTGCAATTTGTGGATATTTCAGAAATGAAAGAGGATTATTAAATATGAATGAATTTGGCAGTGTAATATGTTATTAAGCAGCATCCTCTAATTTATATTGCCATGAAAACTGCATAATACATGTATTAAGTAGTCACTGCTTGTGCATGGCTATAACCTTTTCTATTCAATAATGTTTAACATTATATTTGCCTATAGCGGGTCTTTTATGCCATCTAATGGGTATTCCTGGGTTGTTCCCAACTAGCGTATGAAGGCAGGTTACATAATAAAGTATGTTATAATAATATAACTAATAGTGCTTTGCAGAAAGTTTGGGGCATTCCAGCCCTGAGTGATGTAGAAAAAGAATAACGAAGAGTAAAATACTCAGTGATGTGACCCAGGCACTATATATAGAAGCCCCATTAATCACTCTGAAGAAACCCAACTGTCCCCTAGCGGTATGTAGAGAGCTGTAAGGTAGACTATTGCCATCATGTGCAGTAGGACACAGACAATAAAGGTAGAGTGTAGTTATACTAATTTTGGTGTGAGGGGTAGCTCAAGAGGGTGGCATCTGAAATTCTTCCCCTGATTTAGGGATCCTGAATGTGCAGTATAAGGCTCCCCATGAAAATACGAAGTGCAATGTGTTATGTGCTAAGTGCAATGATTGCTGAGAAATAAAGTTGTTACTGAAGAATCAAATGTGTGAGTATTGTGTCTGAAATAAAATTTATATTCAAATAGTTTTGGATTTCTCCCAATAAAGCCATGTCCCTTCCTAAAGATGTAAGTTAGCCTGAATACCACTAAGATGTAACTTAGAAATGTTATAAAAGTTATCTAGATACCATCTCATCCATGGAATGGCAATCTATTAGTAAGGGTAATATTAAGACATGGCAAAACCTTTACATTTTTCATGGGACACTTAATATTTAATTGTAGTGGTAGAATTTTAACTTGCCATCAGATAAAAAACACAGTCCTGTAAACAGCAAAACTTTTGAAAAGGATTTAAAAATCTTAAGATGGTACAATCGGGCTGACCAAAGAAATTAGGAAGGTTCAGATACATCATTAGAAATTCTTCTGATGTTATGAGTTGTTGTAGTGTAATGAACTGATAACACTTAAAAAGGAATAATCCATGGAAATTTGACAGCTTGTCCATGACTGGAATTCCAGTTTACATCCAATTAGCTTGAAGAAAGACTGTCTCGGATTAAAATTAGTCATTTTAGTGAACTAAAAATGGCTCTTCTACTTTTAATTCTTGTTTTAGCATATAATGCTATGAAGAAAGGATCTTGTTTCATTATTCTTTTTAATCTGTGCCAAATATATCTCTAACTGAAAATCTGTATATCCACATGTTACATTCAACATTACACTTTTATCTTAAATATGGAAATAAATAACCTAAAGATAATGTAGTGTCCACTTCTTTTGGGGCAATAATACACCAGGTCAAGTTATATGGTAATGTCATCTCCAAGTGGGCAGTTGACCAGGTATAGGTAAATGTCCATTAGTAATCCAGTATTAGGTCTTTCCAGTGTTTAAAGGTTCCAGCCAAAGCTAATGTCTCCAGCCTTGTGTATGGCTATTTTTGTTAATCAATATCTACAAAATTTAATGTGACACACAAAATCAAGTCATGCACAAAAAACTGTTTTATTTACCCTTTTAAACTTTATTGATAAAATCATAAGCAAGCCTAAATCGTATAAGATTGTTATTAACAACAAACCCATCATGGAATTAGTCACAATTTTCAGCAGGTAAAAAGATGAAAACCCCACCTAGCAAACTTTAAATGCCAATAACATCCTGGGTATGTGTATGGACTGTTTCAGGCTGAACTGTTTCCTTTCCTGAAGAGCACTCGCACTCAGATATACATGCCCAGTTCCAAAAATAAAATTTGAAGCAATGTTGAAGATCAAGGAAGCAGGAAGTGAATAAGACTGCAGTGCTGGAATAGAAGAAAAGAAGATCGGCGCAATCATTAAGCAGGTGACAGTTCTGGAGTAAAGCTAGATTCACTCTAGCGTATCATGTGCAGCGCATAATACGCTAGTGTGTAAAGAAAGGAAAAAAATACATTGCGGTGTATTTTCCTATTGTACTTACCAGAGATAGTGTGAACACTTCCTTGGCATTCGTGACTCTTCCTTATCTGGCTGCATGCGGTGTATATACGCCAGCCAAAATGTGGTGGCCAGCATTCCGGACGTGGCGTATGCACGTCATACGCTAGTGTGTCTGGAACTAGGTAAGTACTATAGGGAATCATTGAGCTGCACATAATACGCTAGTGTAAACGTAGCCTAAAGGAGTTGATTGGTAAGCATTTCTCTCCTCCCTAATTAAGAATCACTTCAAGAGAAAACAAGCTTTAGTTCTTCTTTCATTTTTCATATACAAATAAACAGAATTGTACTGTTTTATTATGTCAGTAAGTATATGCAGTTGTCATTAAACTACTAGTTAAAATGTTATTCCTTTTCACTGGTCTCTGATCTCAAGAGCTGTGCTTATAAGCAAACCAGGCTACTCTAAAAGCGATTTTTTTTTTTTACTTTTTTTAGCTTCAAAACTGCGAATCCATTGATTTGGAGTGGAAACATAGAGAGGAAGACACTTTCATGAGACTTTGCCATAGTTATATCAGAATGCTGCATTCTATTTTAAACCAATGGGACCAGGTAGACAATGGGATAACTAGACTTTTAGGCCAGTGCCACGCTAGTGAGTTTGCTGCAGTGTTAAGTGAAAAACTACAGTACAAATATGTACACAAATAAGTCTATAGCAGCAGTTCTCAACCTGTGGGTCGCGACCCCAGGGGGGTGGCACAACCATCCCACGGGGGTCGAGAACCGCTGCGGCACACGGAAGCGCCTGCAGAACCCTTTTTATAAGGGTTCCTCCGGGGTGACGTCGGCCAAAAACGTCACCATGTGACGCACATACGTGATGACGTTTGTCCGAACATCATCATGTGTTGCGTGTACGTGATGACGCTCAGGCGAAACGTCAGTCCGTGACATCACAGCCTGGGGTCGCTGTTCTCAAAAGGTTGAGAACCGCTGGTCTAGAGGTAGCAGTGGATATTTTCTTACTAGAAAGATACATACTGTATTTTTGTAGTTATGGGAAAGAAGCTGAAGAAAATACTGGACCATGAAAATGAATTAGGGTTATCAATCAGAGGCCAGATAAGAGAAAAAGTGTGATGTCACAAATCAACATAATTTCTGAATAGGAGAAGAATGAAAATGAATAAAGTGGTTTTATACTTCATATGCATTGTTGTTAAAAATACAATGAAACAGTTATTCTTTAACCCCTATTCTATAGTACAGGTCATTTCCATTTGTAGCAATTATCATTGAATTTTGCTTAAAGATATATAAGATTTTCCAAATATTTGTGTAATTGGTGAATATACATAAAATGTGTGAATTTTTTTTTTTATCAGACTCTTTGGGGCATATTTCAAAAAGTTGCAAAACTATTCGACTAATTAACGCTGGCAAAAACACCTTATTCCAACTTAAATTTAAAAAACAGTTCACACAAATTAAATGGGCGAAATTTATTAAACTCGGAAAAGCCGTTTCGGCTTATTTTGCAAAAAAAGAAAAAAAATGTTGCAGTGAACTAAACACAAAACAAACAATGAGATGGTCCGTGCTTTAACGAAGAAGGCATGGAAAAGCCTCCTCTACATAAAGGGAAATAAATGCATACTATAAATACATTATAAATACATACCTAATACATATTATATTTTGTGAATCAATGTAAGTAATGTTTTTAATGATCATATACTTTGCAACAGTATACTGTATACAACATTTCAATGCACAAATAACATTTATTGTTCCTCTTTACTCCTATCTCATGATTTCATAATAATCATATAATATTTTCTTTTTCATATTAAAAATGCATAAAATAGAAATGTCCTTCAGGTTATAAATTTGCTTGTGATTGTTATTGACATAAGATTCATTTTGCTACTGTCTACCTATAGCTAAGTTGCTCTTTCATCATTTTGACATTAATTAATTGCAGCGCTATAATGTTGAACATAATTATGGATTAGTTGTGTTGAGAGGGGCACCTTAGGGACCGTGGCCTATCTGACACATTTATTGAATCATAAATTAACAATTGCTGTTCTAGTTCCTGTGAATCATTTTTACCTGCGCAGGCTAGCAAATATTATATACTGTATTTGCTGGCGTATAAGACTACTTTTTAACCCCTGAAAATCATCTGAAAAGTTGGGGGTCATCTTATACGCCGGGTATCACTTTTCTCTCTCCTTACCTAGCTCCTCCGTTGCCCGGCTGTCTGTGCTTAGTGCTACAGCATTCCTCCCCCAGCATTGATGTAACTTCCTGTGAGCGACAGGAAGTTTAATCATTGCTGGGGAGAGGAAACGCTATAGCGCTCAGCACAGACAGCTGGGCAACAGAGGAGCTAGGTAGGGAGAGAGAAAAGGAGGGGGGTGAGCACTAAGATAGCACCCCCCTCCTTCAGAGGGTAGGGCTTGTAGGGGCAGTACAGTGTGATGGTGCTCTGATAATCTTGGAGACAGGGAGGGCTGGGAAGAAAGGGAGAGCTGACCAATCCAAGCAGGATTTGTACTGGAAGAAGGGGTAGTCTTATATGGAGAGTATATCCCAAACTCTATGTTTTAACTGGAAAAGTTGGGGGTTGTCTTATATGCCCAGTCGTCTTATACGCCGGCAAATACGGTAACTACTATATCAACCTTGAGAACTACTTTTTGTGTTTAAAGGTGCTGGACTCCTGGGGTAATTCAGGAAAGTGCGAACTTACCTGGCGATCCTTCGATTCACCTTGCCGAGACTGGTATGCACTCCCTGCTCTCCTGCATGCAGAGATCAGCGAATGCTTTAAAGGTACTTCGGCTCGGCAAGGCAACTCGAGTGGTCGCAAGGTGAGCCGAAGTACCTTTAAAGCATTCGCTGATCTCCGTGTGCAGGAGAGCAGGGAGCACATACCAGTCTTGGAGAGGTGAATCGAAGGATCGCCAGGTAAGTTCGCACTTACAACAGTAAGTTGTAGTAGGCGCAAAGAAGAATCATTGGGGGGGGGGGTGGTTTTTTAATAAAGTTGAATAAAAAATGTACTTGTATATCAAATTAGATAAATAGGTATGAGGAGTTTTACCTACCTTTCTCCCTCGCTCCAGCGCTGATCTCGCCGCCTCTCTCCCTCGGCATTCTCGTCGTGTGTGTGTGCTGATGTCATGGGTGCGCAAGTCGCAGTCATGCACCTATGATGCAATTCAGCGCAGTCAGGTGACAGGCTATGATACTATACGATACTATATAAGGGAGACTGTCAGTGGCATCTGCACCCAATTATAGGACTATATTAGTGTTCCTGGGTGTGCTTAAGTTGGTATTCTGATTAAAGTGTCTGACCTCGGCCTGTCCTTAGTTTTGGTTTCTCTCTGCTTGTCCTGATCCCGCTTCGTTAATACTGACTTTGAACCTTTGCTGCCTGCCCTGACTCTGCCTGTTTTTGACCATGCTTTTTCCTGCTGCTCTTGTACCTCGCTCTGGACTGCAGCTGTAAGGGACCTGGGTTTCCTTCTGCAGCCAAGTCCTAACCTCCTTGCGAGGGCTCTAGGTGAACACCGGTGTTACCTTAGACTCCATGCCTTATTAGGGACTGTATACTACTAGTTGTCCAGTACCTGCTGCTATCTCTATTTGCTATATCAATGTTTAGAAAGCTCCTCTTGACCTTTTTATTGTTTACCAGGTTTAGGATTGTGAATACCCATTATTCCCTATAATAATAAAGATCAGTGATATTGATAGAAAATAGAAAGAAACTCCAATGAAAACAATGTAAAGTGTGTTACTTTTAATCAATATTTATCTATATCAATATTTTTAATATTGATAACTATTATACACCACTATATACTGTAGTAACATAGTAACATAGTTTATAAGACTGAAAAAAGACACAAGTCCATCCAGTTCAGCCTATTTTCCTGCAATGTTGATCAATATAATATAAATTGATTGATATTGAAACTGCACTGAAAACAACATTGATAATGCAGCGAATAGTGGCGAAATGGATCGTATGTGGCAAAATAACTTTAGTAAATATCCCCTAAGAGCTTACTTTCTCATTTCTACCCATGTGGTAGTTTCCAAAACGGAAGAGGTTTGCTTCGATGAAAAGATCAATAAATGAGAATTAAATGAGGCGTATAACAAAAGGAGAAGGATGCATATTGCCACAAGCAGACCCTCAAACACATGTTGTAGCTGCTTGCAAACACTTTAAAGGTCATGATATGATATGAGGCTTGTTTTGCTACTTTTAGCTACAGTTGTGATTATGTCTGTACTGTCTAGTTAGAGGCTTGATATGGTTTAGATCTACAATTATGAGAACAGAAATCTTAAGCAGCACTGAAAGCCTTATCAAATGGAAAAACGCTAGGGCACTTCTGCATGGCATAGACAAAGGATAGTCAGCATAGCACATTATGTGCAGTGCCGGATGTATCCAGGGAAAATGTAAGAAGCTATAGATCAAATTATGTCTTCTATACATATTTCATTAGTGTAATTTAACAATGAAGACCTCATGCCAATCCATCACCTGTCAGAAGTGCATTTTACAGTGATTATTATGGGGCAGAGGAGATTCATCAAAACTTGACCAAGATTAAATTTCAAATCTGGCTAATTCCATTTTAAATAAATTAGATGTAAATGGAGTTATTGAGCTGAAATCCCTTATTAGCTGACATGTAATAAGCATGGAGTAGAGTTACTACATATATAAAAAAAAAAGTCTGCTTTTGAAACCATTTTTGAAATTGTTTTAGCTTGTGTAAATCGAAAAAGAAAAGCAGAAAAGCATCAAATGGCTCAATCCCTTTGAATAGAAAATACTCAGGGGGTAAGTCACCAAACAGCGAACTTACCCTGCGGATTCTTCGCATCAGTACGCATACCTGGTTATGCGCTCGCTGATGTCCTGCACACGGACATCAGCGAACGCTTTAAAGGGATTCCAGTCTCGGCGAGGCGACTCGAGTGGTCTCGCCGAGACTGGAATCCCTGTAAAGCGTTCGCTGATGTCCGCGTGCAGGACATCAGCGAGCGCATAACAGTCTGTGCGAAGTGATGCGAAGGATCCGGACCTCACTTCGCACTATGGTGAATTACCCTCTTAAGTTTGTAGAACATAAGTCAATAGCAAGGCAAAACTGGGTGTGATAACCCCTAATAAATATCTATATGGAATTTACTATCAATGTGCAGTGGTTGTCAGCCAGGTGAATGGAAGGGTTGTTTGTGCAGTTTTGCCATTTCCTTTATGGCCGCTGGTGGGAAAACTCTTTATAGGTTAATTAAAAAGGATTGAAAGTACATTGGATGTACCAGTATGTATAGGGAAACAAATGGTAGTTTTATTTATTTAATTTTATTTTTTTTTAGCTCTTCTAACAAGTGCTGGGTTAAGACTGAAGGGGGTTATTCACTAAGGTGCGAATTCGACTGTCGAATTATTCGCAAACAGCGGATTCCCATAGTAAATCTGCTACAATTTCCCCATTGTAAAGTCGCGACAATTTTTAAAGTTAAGATTGCGACAATTTTCCCATAGTAAATTCGTGACTGTGACAATATTTTCATCGTAAAGACGCGACTGACGACAGTAGCAGCCTATTGCGACTGTCTTTATCTGGCGAATTTGCACCTATACGCAACAATTCGGACTTTAGTGAATAACCCCTGTGTCACCCCCATGCATTTCTCCCATACTGTAGCCCCCCACTGTAACCACATTTCAGTACTGCAGTAGTGCTCTGATGACCTTAGCAGCACTACTGCACTCTCTGAGTTCTCTACTCGTGGACCCTCAGTGTGGGGTCCTGTAAATTCCTGTATGCGGCTCCAATAAGGGACTGACTCTAGAGCAAACTAGAGTCTGTAGTAGAGCTGTCACTCAGTACTACTGTAGTTTTCACTCTAAAAGAGCTGAAACAGTGGAGGAGGGTACCCAGGTCTTCAGGGCAGAGCCCCTAAGATTACAAACAAATGGCTAGTTGGCTGCCTATGCTGTCTATTAGTAGTCTCAGCTGAGCTTTTAACCTCCAATAAAGAAATCCTATAACCAGTTAAAGGGAAATTAAAATAACAATCTGGCTGGTATGCTAAATGCTAACCAGTCAGCGACTAGCTAAAATCTCCCATTCAGTAAGTAAATCAGCTTACCTAACAACTGCCAGTGTCCTCTGTTTCACACTTAAATGAAGAGCTCCAGCAGCTCAGAGAAAATCACCACCACCTCAACCCTCTCACCCAGCGCTGATGTTTAATTCTGTGCTGATGGGCTCACGCAGCCTATACATGAACAGACAGGATCACAATTAACCTGAAAAGGGTTCATTTTTGGAGTCTTTACCTACCCTTTAAAGTTTCTTCTATCCAGGAAGTAAACCAAGTGCTGTGAACAGCAACATCCTTCAAAAATGTCCCCACATCTGTAGACTATAAACAGTCAACAGCTGGATAACACAAATTTTCCCAAAAATACCACTTATTACTTGGTGCTGAACCAGATTGCACTACAGTATCTTTAGAGCTCATATTTCCAGCAGTCAAATTCAGCTCATTGGCAAGAAGTCCGTGACTGAAAAATTTCAGCTGTTACTGGAATTTTCTCACATAAACAACTCACCTGTCCCCTAACCTATACACATTCTTTCTCCCCTCCAGCCTCTTTCTGATTTTACCCAACAATACAAGACCTACTCCACAGCATTGCTGAAAGACTCACTTTGACCATTCCTTTCCATTTGCCACTTCCAAGTTGAAGTAAGCCTCGTATTTACTAACCCAAGCTATCCCATGTTGCCTAAAATTGTCAATCATTGGCTTCATATTGCAAATCAAATAACCATGAGAAAAATCTCAAAATTTCTTCCAACAACGAAGGTAATGAAAAATGCCAGGGTACTGGCTAGAAAAGGTTACCTGAAATTAGGTAATAGTCCGAATTTTTCCAAATATGTTAATTTAGAATGCTACAAGATTTATGTTGTACAGTGGATAGATTTTTTTTTTTTCATAAAATAAATTAATTAATGAAATCCATAGTTTGTATTCATATTTTTATTTCTACAGAAACTTGTCTTGTTCTTGCAGGTTGATTAGAATTTTTTCTTCTTAAAACTAGTTTTTGCACATCACACCTCAGATAACATAACCTTATTCTAATCCTTTGATTTGTTCAGCCAACGGTAAACTCTTGTAGACTACTCTAGCTATAAAAATATTCCTTCTGAAGACACAGAAAGGTTTCCAGTGAATTAAAGCACCAGTAACATCAGAAAAATAACACAATTGCATTCCTACGCAGCATTGGTAAAAAATTCTCTCTTCAAAGATTCAAGGGGGTTATTCACTAAAGTCCGAATTGTTGTGTATGGGTGTGAATTCGCCAGATAAAGACAGTCGCAATAGGATGCTACTGTCGCAGTCGCATCTTTACAATGAGAACATTGTCACAGTCACAACTTTACAATGGGGAAATTGTTGCGGATTTGCTATGGTAATCCGCTGTTTAAGAATTCGACAGTTGAATTCGCACCTTAGCGAATAACCCCCTCAATCCTGGTTTGTATTAATTTTCAATTTTTATTTTCCCTG
>WMED01027045.1:0-10699 GCA_019650415.1 Pipa parva | reverse complement strand
TTGTAAAAATTAACATTTGTGTCATTCTCAAAACTTTTGGCCATGACTGTATATAGAAGATTGCCTCAGTTGAGTCAGACAGTTTGATGGTTTGAATTAATGCATGAATACAGTTATTTGTGAAAGTCTTTGATAAAAAAAACTAAGATTAATAAATCTGGGTCCATCGTTAGGCTGGGTTGCAGTAGCATTTTGAAAATGTTATTTTGAAGCCTCATTAACTACAATACAAAACTCTGGTTAATTCCTTTGTAGAGAGATACTACATATCTTCTGTGTTTTAGGTTTGTAATGTTTTTTGTTAACAGACAAATGTCCTCAAAATATCTGATAAATTTTCTCTATAATTTTCATCTAGTATGGTAAATGTAGTGTATCCTTGTCTATCAGTTATACAGATTGTACTTTGAGGAACTAACCACCTTAAACAAAACAGATGCATAGATGAGCAGTCAGCTATTCATGACAATTCAAGGCATTTGTCCTGGGTAGGGTTGCTACATGGGTCTCATTTTCAGTGAATGTGCAAGGAATTTTCAAACAATGTTTAAGTAAAGAGTATGTATCCTTCCCTCTAGTGTGCTGGATTCATTTAAAGGAAGCAGGACTTTTATTCTTAAAAAGAAGGAATGCTTTATGCCTTATCTAGGACATGCATTTTATTAATTTCTGCAAAGATTTGTAGTATCCCTAGCTAAATTGTTCACTTATTCACATAGCTGGTTTGTTTTCTGTGTTTTAGTCTGTTAAATTTCTCACTAAATATATGTATTATTAGCGTGAAGATAAATTTAGCTGATCTGTAGATCTCTGGCGGCCTACATACAACATCTTACTTGTCGGGAAAGAATTTGGATGCATGCCATCCCTCCTTGCTGTTTATTTTACATGAGATGTTATTTGACGGGATATTTGGTTTGTACACATTAGGTCTGCAGTCCAGGATTGTGCCCAGTGTCTTTAAGAGATAGGCAAAACTGACATATAATGTATCACTGGTGTTGGATGTGTAACTATATTGCTGCGGTTTATTCTGTATGAGCATAGAACAAATATATAGTATGTTGTGGAATGGAAAGACTACTGTAAAGTATCTTCTCTAATCTGTATTTTTATTTACAGAGGGATCTCTCTGGACACAAGAACATTGTGGGATACATAGACTCCAGTATTAATTCCATGAGCAGTGGTGATGTATGGGAAGTTCTTATCTTGATGGATTACTGTCGAGGTGAGGCTTTGGCTTATGAGGAATGCTAAGCTTGCTGTCTGTGTAAATGTCTGTCTGCCTGTTCATATATATATATATATATATGTATGGATGGTACATTTTCTTATTTATGTTTGTGGGTGTTGCTAAAGCTTTGATGGCTAGCCACTCCTATTTAAGGGTAATGATAGGACATAGTAAAGAAATGAGTGAAAAACTCAAACAAAACTCTTGGCTATGGAAAATGAAAAGGTAGTTTATCATTAACCATTTTGTTCTTGTAGCCTGATTGGTATTGGTTTTATGAAAGATTTAGGTGTCTGCATAATTCTGGCCATAGAACGTATGTCTTTTGGAAAAAAATGCAATGAGTAAATTGACTAATTGGGGAGTGCTTAATTCTAAACTGTAGAGTCTCAAGACAATAAGGATTCTCTGAATTCCACAGGGAGAAAACCCCACCTGCTTGACAAATACTAGAACCTAACCTAATTAGAATATTTAAAATGGTCTTACTCACTAATTGTCCACATACTTTGGCCCATGTATAGTACATGTCCTTACTTCCCCACTGTTTTATGTTGGTAAATTTTGGTGTTTACTTAGAGTTCCATAGGGCAGCTCTGTTTGTATTTGTAAAATACAATTTCCAGCATCCTTTGGCTCCAACAGCTGGAGGGCCAAAAGTAAGACAGCCCTAGGTGTAATATAGAGGATGGGAACTTCATTTTGCTTGTTACTTGTCTTTATGTCTTGATCTTACAGAGTTTAAGTTAGTGCAGTGAGTTTCTGTATTTCATAGTATGGAGAAATAAACCCGAGCAGAGTTGCTCCATTTACTATTTCTGTTTAGAACCACACAATGCTTTACTTCCTCAGGTGTGTGTGTGTGTGTGTGTGTGTGTGTGTGTATGTATGCATGTGTGTGTGTGTGTGTGTGTGTATATGTGTGTGTATATATATATATATATATATATATATATATAATATATATATATATATATATATATATATATTAGTGTTGGGACAGTTTCTTTCCTTTTCCACTCGAGTAGTCTGTGCCTAGCTTATGGTGGCCATAATTTAGCACTGATGTTTGTTCTTGCAGGAGGGCAAGTGGTAAATTTGATGAACCAGAGACTGCAGACAGGGTTCACAGAAAGTGAAGTTCTTCAGATCTTCTGTGACACATGTGAGGCAGTGGCCCGTCTACACCAGTGCAAGACTCCTATCATCCATCGGGATCTAAAGGTACCCACAAATTGCATAACTGTTATCTGCTTAAAACTGAAGTAATTTTGTGTCTCAACAGAGAACAAAATTAAGCATGTCCCTTTTTCTACTATTGTTAAATTACATGGTTTCTTTACTGCCCAATATCCACAAGATGATTATAGGGAGGTATTTATCAAGCTGAGAAAAGGTCAATATTGGCAAAAATGTATGCCAGTACTTACTTTCTCTTAGCTGGCACTAATGTAAGCTGCATTCTCATTTAATAAAACATCTGCCAACTGAAGCTAAAACAGAAATAGTGTGGTACTGTAGTGAATAGGGCAGTAGCTGATTTGTTACAATAAATGCCTGTAACTCCTATATCAAGACAACAGGACCTTTCTGTCTTGGGAATGAAGGAGCAGGCAAAATAGTCTGCGTGCATACACTACCAGAACTAAAGCTGTTTATCCAGTAGTAAATGCTTTCTTCCAATGGAAAGATACTTTGCCTGATAATATGCATACACTGTAGAAGCAAAGCCAACTCGTTGAGTATTTTGAAAATGAATCTCCATGTGCCATCCTTTGGTTGCTATTTTTTAGCCATCCTCTCTCTCACTCTTTGAATATCTACCAGTTCTTTCAACAGTTTCTGCTGCTTTAATTCCTGTCAAACTGTCATCTGTCTGAGAGATTAGAGAGCTGCATCTGAGAAGGATTAATACATTGATTTAATCCTCCTATCTCTTTGAGTACTGCACACTTGTGACCAGGCTGCTTACTTAAGGTTTAAGATAAATTTGTAACAGAAATTCCGCTAATATAGAAAAATGGAAATCTTTGTATTATTTTGACTGAATTGGATCATGAGTAAGTCTGTGTGGAGGACACAGAGAGTGAGTGTGGATAAATTATCATAGTGAGTGTGGATAAATTATCATAGTGAGTGTGGATAAATTATCATAGTGAGTGTGGATAAATTATCATAGTGAGTGTGGATAAATTATCATAGTGACTGTGAATGATGGCAGGAGTTTATCATCTTGAGCACTGAAATGATTGAGGGCAGAGGTGAATTGTCATGGAGACAGTAAATGAAGGAAGGGTTAAATCAGCAGAGAAAAAGTGCATGTGGTATTATAGACCCTGGAATGATTGAGGAAAGGGGCACTTTTTTCATAGATGGTGAAATGAATGAGGACATAAGTAAATCATTACTGAGACAAGTGAAGGAAGTCAACTGATAGGACTAAATGAGTGGTTATAAAATGACGTAGAAAAAGAAGTGAAAAGGTCAGTAATAAATTGATATTAAAGCACAAATGACACCTGAAAAATAGAAATGTTCTATTTGGCTTGGCATGTCAATTATTCAGATACAATACCTGTATAAAGTTTCTGAAACTGAATGAATTTTATTGCCTATGTCTGTGTTTTTAGGCCTGTGTTTAAAAGCTGTATAACTGAGTGTGCATTTGATTGGCACTTCTCTATGTTTCCTTATTGAGCAAACTCTGAGATGTTTAAATATACATCTATTTCAAGTGACTATAATAGTTGCAGTCTAACGGAGCAATTTGCATTACTTTGCATGCGTGTGCACATGTACTTTGACTATTGAGCAAGCAACTGGGTCTGTCAGTGGAGCTAATTCATGTAAGTGTACTGCTCCAAATTCACCCATTTGACTTCACCACATCAGAATAATGCATTGAGGGGTTGATGGCAGGTCTCTGGTGTGGCTCAAGGCAGTTGTTAATTCAGAAGTGACCATGGCAACAGCGACAAAATGACAGCGTGACTTAGGGACAAGGCAACCTAGAAATAGATGTATTATTTACTTATATACAGTTAGCAGGATATGGTAAAGATGGCATCACTGCACTTCACTGTGGAAATTCTTATCAATTCTCATGACTTCACGTCCTACTTTTATTCAACTGATTTTGCTACACTATGCATCCAACAGATTTGTCAAGTCTATCCAGTGCTTCATGACTAAGGAGAAGCGAATTTGCAACTATTTTGGCAATGTGACTCTAATTGTAGCAAAGTGATTTAGACAATAAATTCATCCTGTGGTTAATAAGGCCCTTTATCTTTATCTTTACTGATATCAGCCTTGTTGGATGTTTGTTAAAGAAATCCCATCCAATGCCATTGTTTTCTGTGGAGCTTTAAATAAAGGTATTTGGGGCATTTTCTTTGTAAGACAGGACTGAATCTGCTTGGGTTATGTCAGTATGACAGTCCTACTGGAACCCCGCATCGGCATTTTCTAGAAGTCACATGGACAGCGTGCACATCATACAGGGAGGACGCATTGATGACGTGCACGCTCTCCATTTTAGTCCCACCCCCACTACATTTGCCTGGGGCAATTCTCACTTCTGAGCCTTACCAACCAAATCTCCTCCCCTAGTTAAACAATAATGACATGGATTGCTATGTATCCGGGTGGGGGGAACCTATGGGTCCCAGGTGGGCAGGACCCAGCTACTTACAAAATTGGTGGTAGTGAAAACAACTTAGAAATCACAATGCAGCTTGGACTTTTGTATTACTTGTGATTTCTAAAATTTCCTTGCAGTGTTTCTTCTTGCTTTTATTTTTACAGTGGGCACTGGATTAATTCATGAAATATTTTTCTAGTGATAATGCTCATGGCAGGTCCACTTGTCATTCCTTTCTTTGTATTTGAGTTGTTTATCATGCGTCTGTGGCTACACCTTTAAAATGGGGAAATCCACATAGCAAGAAATTAGTTGCAGAAAAGTATATTTTTGTTTCTTTTGAAAAATTAGCATGTGTCCTGTCTGCATTATTTTGCTGTAAAGAGCAGTCATGAAAGGCTGTTTGTCGTTGATTGTAAGTTAAACTGCTATTGCATCCAGAAAATGGAATTTTCATTCAATGCTGGTTTTTAATGCTTTTAGAATTTTATATTTTTTTTATGTTCAGGGACACTGTGATATGTTTTCTTCCAATTTGTAATGCAAGCCACAACCTGGTTGGTTAGAATCTTCACCTTATCTACCAATGGTAGATTAAATGCCAAACTGGAGAGCAGGATGAAAAATGCTACGATATAAAAGTAAAAAAACAATCTGATAACTGCACTGATAAAAATTGCTAGACTACTACTGATAACGTATTAGTTGAGAATTCTCTTTAGCTTTAAATGATATTTACAGTACTTATAAATGGTGACAGTGAATGCACAGTTACCATTTCCAGCAATGCAGCATCTTACAAAGTGCAGAAATTTGTGAAGCTAAAAATGAAATACCACAAACCACAACCTTCCCTCCCAAAGAATGTATTGTAGCAAGGAATGGTGAGTAATTGTATACATCTCCTTGAAATAAACTGCTGACTCAAGAGCTTCCTTCAGACCCCATGTTTAATAATGCATCTCTCAGAAATATTTCTGGCTGTTGTCTATGTGTTTTAACTATATATTAAACTGTACTATAAATATTTCACAACTGCTTTTTCCTGCTGAATTTTCTTTTCTCCTACAATGTGCAAAAATGTACAGTTGCACAGCTCCCCCTGCATTCTTTTTTATGGGGTCAATATAATGGGCATCATGGAACCGCTGCTGCATTGCAGTATGAGGCCATGGGTACAGTGCGTTTGGTATGCCTTACCCTGTTTCCCAGAAAATAAGACATCCCCTGAAAATAAGGCCTAGTGAATTTTTTCCCCAAGATTAGAAATATAAGGCCTTCCCTGAAAATAAGACCTAGCTGCAGTAAAGTACGTGAAATATACTGTACGGTACAGTGTTTCTCTGAAAAGAAGATGAAAAGAAGACCTAGCATGTCTTTAGGACCAAAAAATAATATAAGACTCTTTCTTATCTTTGGGGAAACACGGTATCTGTGATGGCTGCACTCAGTGGAGGAATGCAATATGGTAGGCCACTATAAGAGCATTTTGGATTACTACTTTTAATAAATTGGCATGATGCTTTAGTTACCCTTTAAGTAGATCTGTACTGTAAAAATGTCTTACATTTTTTTTCATTAGAAAAGAAGTTAAAGGACCAGTAACACCCAAAAATTATAAAATTCCCATTTGAATTGGCAGTTATCTAAATACAACACTTGTAAAATTGTATGAATTTTATTGCTGTCTGTTTTAATCTTTATGGATAGCTGCCATGTAGTTAAACAGAATTTACCCAGTTCCCTTCTTTTCTGTGGTGTTTTAATATATATTCAGGAAGTATGCTTGAAAGTTTTAAGGCTAAATAACAAAGTATCTTGCTTTATAGACATAATTTAAATATCTGAAAACATAGATTGAATATATAGTAATGCTAAATGCATTAAAGACCCTTTATTTTTTTTTTTTGGTGGTGTTATTTTTTCAACAAGAAACTTTTTAAAATTATCCTAACACATCACTGAGAAAATGAAATGTCCTGAACTTTCCAGGCACCTAACCATATACCTAATGTGAACGGTAAAAAAGAATGAGGGTGCTCAGATTGTCAAATCTTCAAAGATTAAAGCCCATTTATTGCATGACTTGTGCAAATTTTAATGTTTTGGAGTGCCACTCCTCAGTTCCACAGATTCTCTGCACTGGAATCACTTTATCATTTCTCTCTCTTGGCATGCTAAATGCATTCATTTTGGGGTCCCTTTACTTCTGTATCCTTTACTTGTCTTTTGCCCTTTGTATTTCAGTACCAATTCTTTGCTGATCATGCTTAAATCTGTCTTTCCTCCAAGACTCATTTTTCCTTCTGTACAAATTCTATCACCGACTGGCTCTCTCATGTCAATTCCTGAAGAACTTTCACAATCTCAAACTAACCTCATTAAATCTGAACTCCTAATTTTCCTTCCCTTTCCTACCAGTTTTTATACTCTGACTTTGCTATCTATATTGACTACTGTAGTTTCCTCTCACCCCCACATCACAGGCTCGCTGCCTGAGTTAAACTTGACCTCAACCACTTGTTCATGCTTCACGTTTACCCTCTCTCTCACTAACATCTTTGAAAAATTTGTCGTATTTATGTCTTCCTTACAAACAATCATTCACGCTGTAATTGTTTTCTTTTTGACCATAATTGTTTACTAATTGGCATGGCAGTAATGGTCTGTCACCTCTCCAGTCCATACCTAATGCTTCCTCCTCCGCATCTTCCTTGTCCATTGCTCTTCTGCTACTTTCACTGGAAAGCTTTCTACTGGTTTTCCCTGTCTGTGTGGATCCACTTCTCCGCCCAGGTTTTATGACCGTCTGCTCTCCTCTCCCTGCATCACCTCCTCTCATTTACTGTTACAGTATAAAACCCATGCTGTCCCCTTTCTCTAGAATTATCTTCCAGGTCCTGTCATGCTGTCACCCACCATCAATAGATTTAAACCTTCCTTAGAACCCCACTCTTCAAGAACCCATCCTATGTAGTTGACACTCCCAGCTCATTAGCCTCAACCACAAACTGTTGCTCCTCTGCCACAAGTTTCTCCAAGTTTGGCCATTCTTTTCTGCTATCATTGCCATTGTCTGATTTTTTTTTTCTTAATCTGCTGTTACTGGAACGGGCACAGCCCTATTCTGTGACATTATCCATTACTGGTGATGCGTAACCTTTGCACCCATCACCTCTTGTTCTCTAGCCCCATCTCCTTTGCATTGTAGGATCTCTCCAGAAGGGTCCTCTATCCTTCAGTCTCCCATTCCTTTAATTTAGCTTCTTTTTATTTATTCAGTTATTCATCTATTGTCACTTATTATCACTTTGTGTCTGTCTCAACCCTATTGTACAGTGTTGCAGAATATAAATATAATAATGATGGACAACACGGGGGACTTGAGCCCAAATTAGTTTTGGACTACATTTCTATTTGTGTTAATTCGAAATGCCAAAAATGAACACATTTGATAAAGCCATTAGGAATGTATTACATATTTTCTTTGCTTAATTTGTACTTTGTGTACAGGTTGAAAATATTTTACTACATGATCGTGGTCACTATGTCCTTTGTGATTTTGGAAGTGCAACAAATAAATGCCAGAATCCACAGACAGAGGGCGTCACAGCAGTGGAAGATGAGATTAAAAAGTATGTATTAACCAAACTCAAAATGATAAATATACTGCCATTAGCAGCTTTTTATTGAGCACATGCTGTGTTCATTCTCCTATTAGCAGTTTATATATAGAGTTGAGAAAGCAGTTTTTTATGTATACATATGGACAGACTTTGAGTAAGGTGCTATTGGAAAGAAATATGTACTTTGTTGTCTTATGAACAGCTCTGGGTAACCCATGATAATGGTTCTTTCTCGCAGACAAAGAATTGTTTTAGTGATTAGTTTGGAAGTCCTTCCTCCATATAAAAGGGCTATAGGCGCTGAGAGTTCAACCAAACAAAGGGATGCCAGCCTTAGAGTGGTGAAGTGGTAATGCTTGGGACCCATCATATATGCTATGTGGTACTTGGTCATTGTCTAGTCAAGGAATTATATTGATCATTTTACTCTTGTGTTTTTTGTTTTTTTAACTTAATTCTCATAGTAGATCTATGATAATTCTCATTTTCACTTAATTTTCATAGTAAATGTGAAGTATATAAATGCTTGTGTGCTAATGAAGCACCACCGATTTTTATTATGTAGACTTACAGTATGCTTCTTAAAAGACCCTAACTAGCTGCATGCTTACTGTGCTATAGCACAAGTTTCCTCATGCTGCAAAAAGCATAGCTCCCTAGTTACTACCCCTTAACCACACAGCCACTGCATGAAAATATGGCCACCAATATTTTATATTTCTGTAAAATACTGCTGTGATATAATGTGAGTCTGAAGGGAGTTACACTAGACATTTTGCCTTGCACAGAAATGCAGTGTAGCAGTATACCTCATGCAGTTCTAGGCTAATCCAGCTTGATTGCATTTCTAATAGACCCCTGCAGATGTTAAGTCTGTGTAGAGTACTGTTATGTTTTTAAACACCCAAAAACAGCATTGTTTATTTCTATATGTTTTTTCTCAAGGTTATTGGATATCCTCAGCACCAAATATTATGGTTATCATTTTCAACACAAAACTTACAGTAACTGTGAAACAATATCCAAATCATAAGTTCAGCAGATAGGTACATATGTGCAAGTCTTTTATCTAAAGATGTGGAGGTGTTCAGTATAGAAACACAGCTATTCTCTCTACTTCAGGTACACTACCCTATCATACCGGGCCCCAGAGATGGTAAACCTCTACAGTGGCAAAATGATCACCACCAAAGCTGATATCTGGGTATGTTGGGTTTTTTTTTCTAGTGTTATAAGAGATTATTTCTGTGGATTAAGATTGTACCTATTGTACAGTACATAGACATAGAAATTTTTTTTCACTTGTGTGGTTGTTTAGATAAAACAAACATTTATAACATCGCAGATAGCGGTAACCCTCCTCCTTTTCTGTTTTGCCTTTGTCACAACTGTATTTCACCTTCTTTATGATATGATTAGAAGGATGACTGGTCATATCTACCAGCAGATGCATGACTATCCCTACACCTCCTAGAGGGCCATTCCACTCTGGACCAAACAAATTAAACTTGCTCATATCTGGAAAGGTACAAAGTGGAGAAGCTGCAGGGGAACCCAATATCATTTGCCGTTACAGCTATCCTGGTGTTTTACTTTTATTGACAGCAAAGTGCTATGATGAGGCCCAGTTTGCTGTCAAGCAAAGGACTGTTTAATACAAGAAATGGAACATTTGTGTTTGGATTGAAAGAGCAGTTGTTCCTATGCTGTACTTGTGAATATGTAATGTTTACAGTTGAATTCCTGATTTTTATTGGTTTGTTCTGTCTCTCCCTCTGCTGGTTGTAGCCAGATTTGGCTTTCTGGGGCATCCCAAGAATAGGTTTCCAGAGAAAATCATAGAAATAGGTGGAAGTTGTTCACTTTAACAGATGAATGATGTCTGGAACCGCAAGGAATTAGGAATTAAAATAAATTCAAATTATTGCAAATCAGGAATTCAACTTCCAAGCTAACAAATTTTCCATTGATATGAAGAACTGCCTTGCCAATCCAAATGGGAATTTTATTTTTATTGGATCGTAAATACCAAACTGGAGACATGCCGCACCAAAAAGTGAAATGAGTTGGATAAAAACATGTGCAGAATTATTACAGACTTCTGATCTACTATGTTGTTGTGGAAGATATCACATGGTCCTTATTCAGGGGTGGTGGATGCGCTGGTGTGCTTGTAGGATTAAAAGGAACAAA
>WMED01027044.1:0-10699 GCA_019650415.1 Pipa parva | reverse complement strand
ACGTCGTGTTCAACTTACATCAGTAAAGAGAAGCGCTTAGAGTCTGCGTATCGCTGGAACGCTGGAGGAGGTGAGTCATCTATTTTCTTTAGTAAATGCGACTGGGCCAGTCAAAGGGGGTCCGCGGGCCGGATGTGGCCCCCGGGCCGCTAACTGAATAGCCCTGCGTCTACAATATAAAGCTATACATCTCTGCACAGTTTAAAATGTTACTTAAAGCATAGAGTCATTAAGCTAATGTACATGTGGTCACAAACAATAACTGACAAAGGCATTAAACCTTCTACTTTCTGGGAAAGACTTCAGAAAACACATACCAATCTACTTACGTACTGTATTTTTAATACATTTGGAAAAATAGAAAACTCACCAAGCTTTAATGGACACTGAATGATTTTCTCAGAGATTCTCTTTTCTTTTCTATAATCTTCCAGAATTCTTTTCAGATTTAATGTTTTTTTTTTAACCAATTTCAGTGCTTTAACTCAATTTATTCCCCAACAGAACCAAGGTAATCATTAGCCTCCCTGATTGGAGTTAATCAGTCCTATTACCTATAATAAATTTATACTAGCCAATTTTACTATAATTCCCATCAATATTTAAAATAAAAGCTATAACAACAGTGGAGTCTGTGAAAATGATTTAAACAAAACTACACAGCAGTGCATCTGCAACTGTGTTTACTTTAGTGTAATTATTGGTGCTTATCAAGCAACTGTCTTTCCAACGGCAAAATTGTTATAATCAGAGAAAGAATTATCGTCAAAAAAACTTAAGCTTCAAAACCATAAGACGACCGTTTTAGTGAAAAACAAGAATTTAATATTCACCATCTACTAAAACTGAGCTATTTGTATAAGCCAACAAGCCAGCTAACATTTCTGATGCCAATTTTTGCATGGAACTGTACCTTGACTTACTTATCTCAGTAAGTCAAAATGAGTAATTAGAGAGAAACCATGTATTGCCGGAGTAAGTTAAGGCCCATGCCTAAAATACATACTTCAGGCAGCGCAACAAATAAGAAAGGAATGTGTTGCATAATACTGACTGTAATTCATTGTGTTGCTCAAGTCACTGCCTCTGCACACACAATTTCTGTTTTACACTTATTTTATTTTTAAAAAGCTTCCCATGCTGAAATGTGAATTATGGTTATATATGTAAATTGGTTTCTCTTTCAATGAAAGCTGTCGAAACATTGTGGCTTTATTAAACCTGCATCTACTGCCTTCTGTTATATCACAAATTACACTTCCCTAAACCTGTACAGCTAAGCAATTATCAAAAATAATATTCCCAGAAATATAGAAATACGGTGGCTCAATTAAATAGTTAAATATCAAAACGTTACTCACAAATAGTCCAACCAGATTCTCTGCGGAAAGCACGACCCAAGACAGTGTAAAGCAACAACACACAAAATATAGAATCCCCGGCACTCCATAGAAAACTATGCAAGAAATCAATACAATCTATGAATTCAACTATAAAAACAACTCGTTAATAAATGATGTAATTAAATAACTGCCTTGCCATAATTTTGTTTTTTTATAATGTTACTGGTCCTTTAAGTCACCAAACTGTATCTGCAGGTTGGCAATTCCAATTGAAACCGATAAAAGTGCATATTCATTCATATTCAGTTGTATACATGCATTGGTTAAGGCCCCAGAAACTACCTGCCCCCCACCACTACCACACACCCTTGCACACATCTAGGATATGCTTAGCAAGAACTACTTTATTAAAAGAGAATTAAACAGTATATACCAACACCATACAAGAATGAGAAAAGGCGCTTTCCAGAATGGTGCCAACTATGCAACAGCTTTCGCTGGTAAAAATTATTAACAGTACAGAGTGGGAGGTGGGGCTAGGTATTTACAAGTGGATGGCATGCCTATACATTTCAGGCTGTCGGTGATCATTTGCCGAAGGTTATTGCCTGCATTCTACCATCTCTAGAACAGTTTGATTTTTTTTGCACACATTTATAGAATGTTGCCTAGCAAATATGTGGTTGTGGGAACATTTTTCTCCCATCAGCTTTCTAAGCTCAGCTGAGATGTGACCTAAGGAACTTCTCTCTAGGGAGTAAAAGGCTACGTGTTTCCCATGTACTTTTGACTGTGTGTACTGTAGTGTGCATCGGCTTTGCGGAATAGCATTAGGACTATTCATTACAATTCAAACTGTGCACAAGTCCATCTGGATTAAGGAAAATGTCACTGTGAGAAGGTCACTAGCTTATAATAAATATAGCCCTTCTCTAACACCATAACTAAACCAGAGACTTGTAACAGAATTTGTAGCAGTGAGTGATACTGACAGAGAAGCTGGAAACATGAGACAACACCTACACTACTTTAGCATTCCTATAAAAACTCACCTAAATTAAAACTCTAATTCTGATATTTCATTTGTAACCCATTGCAGACAGTCAAAATCCTCGACTATTAGTGCAAATAATGTTCATTTAGAAAGTGCCAGCATCTCACGTGGCGCTGTGTATAGTAAGGGGTGAACACAACATAACACTTTGCCACATCTTAATTAAAAAAAAATAAATAAAATAAAAACAATGAATGAAGCCCTGACAACAAAAAAAAAAAAAAGAGCTTTCGATCTATTTCATGAAATTTCATTAATTACCTGGAAAAATGTCTTTGTTTTACTTTCCATGTTTCTAATATATTGCAATTATTTTTACGTTTTTTCAGCTACCGACTCCTGAATGACTTTTATCCTGAGAGAGGGTTTAAAGTGGACCTGTCACCTCAAAACTCAAACACTAAATTAGGTTCTACTAAGGTAATAAACTTTTTTAAAATATATATGTACCTTTACATATACTACTAATATATGTACATATAAGCATATATGTACCTTTACATGTACTACTAACAAAATGTTTTTTGAAAATATATATTTTTAAAAAAGTACCTTTTATACATATATTTAAAAAACTTTTAAGGGTGGCAAATAAATAATAGTTTATGGACTATAGGTTCTCATGAAAAAAGAACTTGCTAGAAAAATAAACTGCTTACATGCGTACCCTGGAATAGGTTGCAAGATTTGTTTTTATGCATGTATGTATGTATAATTTTATTTATAAAACACCACAAACATACGCAGCGCTGTACAGTTCAGAATAAAAATAAAATACAGACATGGGAAATTGCATTAAACAATACAGTATAAAATCACAAGGGTACACCACTTTAAAGGGGAACTATAATCAAAATACATCTTTGCATATGCAATATTATACCTTAGTGAGAAGTGTTCCTACCAGTAGTTGTTTCATGTGATGCAGAATGATTGATTTTGCATCACTGATAAACTCCTGCACCAGGAAATGTGTGTGATGTGTACTGGCCAGTTTACCATGAAAAAGGTACCCTACTTACTACTTAGCACATAAGCACAAGTCAGTTTTTCCTCTGTAATCTCCTGTAAACAAGCTTAATTTATGTAGTCAAAAGGTCAGCACACTGCTTAACCAATACCAGTCAGGCAGCTTTTTCTTCTCATGTTGCCTGACTTGCAGAATAGAAAGAGGACAATGATAAAAGGAGGAAAACGTCAGCTCTCAGGAAAACTAATTAAGGGAAACAAACGGTAAGTATTATTTCTTCCCTAAACTTTTTTTTTTTTTTTTTTTTTTTTTTTTAACTATTTGTGACAGCAATTGGCTTAGTATAAAGGAATTTTACATGTATGTGTGCAGTTATATCAGCACTATAGTGCCCCTTGAAGTGCTATGTTGAGGTTGACACAAGAGGTTGGAGGTCTCTGCCCTGTAGAGCTTATAGTCTAAATGGGAGGAAGACTTAAACACAGACAGGTAATAGGAGCTGTGACGATGTGTTGAAACACAAGTCCATAAATACATATAAATATAAAGCATAAATGGACTAAGTATTAAATAAAATATATACGTAAAAATCAGTGATAAATATCAGTGCTAGTGCTCCAAAACATAGGATTTCAGTTTGGCTTTAAAAGTGCAGAGGGAATGTTCCTGGTTAAGATAAAGGGGCATAGAATTCCAGATGTGAGGGGCATAGAGAGAAAATGGTTTAGGACGAGAAAGGGCAGTAGTGGTGTGTGGCGTGCAAAGCAGGTTGCTTTGGGTGGAGCGCAGTTGATGACTAGGAATGTAGAGTGAAGTGTCTTAAATGTCAAAAAGAGACCACTGTGAGGCTATCCCCTCCAGGGAGAGAATTCTAGCAGCAGAATTTAGAATAGATTGGAGCGGGGGAGAGGCAGGAAGCCAGAAGGCCAGATAGAAGAACATTGCAGTAGTCCAGGCAAGGTAGGACGAGAGCATGCATGAGGGTTTTAGCAGTGGAGCAAGAAAGAAAAGGCGGATCTTGGCAATGTTGAGAAGAAAAAAAATCGACAGGTTTTAGCAGTGGAAGAGATGTGATTAGAGAAGGAAAGAGTAGAGTCAAAAGTCACCCCAAGGCAACGTACAAGAGGTAATAGGGTTGATGATGGCACCATCCACTAGAATTGAAAAGGTAGGAGCAGGACCAGGTTTGGGTGGAAATGTAATCAATTCCATTTTAGTGAGACTTAATTTGAGCTGGCACTTGGCCATCCACGAGGAGATTGCCAGAAGACAGCTGGAAATTTGAGTCTGAGTTTCAGGTGTTAGCACAGTAGCGGATAGGAAAATTTGGGTATCATCTGCATATAAGCGATACTGAAGACCATATGAGATGATATCACCCAAGGAAAGAGTGTAGAGGGAGAACAGGAGGGGGGCCTAGGAACGAGCCTTGGGGCACCCTCACCCGAAGCAGGACAGGAGAAGAGGAGTCATTATAATGGGAGACAAAAAAAGAATGATCAGAAAGATAGGACGCCAGCCAAGATGCAGCTTTATTATGGACCACAAGTGCATGAAGAATTTGAATAAGAAAGGAGTGATCGACAGTGTAAAATGCAGAGGATAGGTCTAGGAGAATTAGAACAAAAAAAAGTGATCCTTGGCTTTGGCAACCTGGAGATCATTGGCAAGTTTGCACAGTCTCCTTGGCCTGGCCTAAAACCAGATTACAGGTTGTCCAGGAGATGGTGCACATGGAGATAGTAAGAGTTAAAATCCAAATGGAACTTTCAGATGTTATTGGTGGTGCTAAATTGGTTTCTATTTACGGGCATTGTCCTAAGCAAGCAGAGTGAATAGAAACAGATCACAGCAACAGAAGTGTACATGAATCGACGCTGATAAATTGTATAAGGCATAGAGTCCCAGCTCGAAAAACACTGTACCAGATTTTTCTTTTTTTTTTTTTTTTTTTTAAAGAAAATAACAAAAAGGATATCCTTAGATAAATATAAGGTCCTCTGTTAATAAGAAGGACATTCATTGTCCCAGTTCGGTGATGCTTCAGTGACAACTTTCCTGAGGACTTACAGATGTTTCCTGTGAGCAGATAACCTCCTATTTCACAACCGTTTTATTTCTAATCTAGTCTTATGTTAATGTAAAAAAAAAGAATACACAAAATAAAATCATCCAACAAATTTCTACCACTAAAACCAATTATTATTTGGAGATTTTTACATGTGTGCATCATATAATACTAGAGTGCTGCAGTATGTGACATGGGACTTCATTCTGGAACTGTTTAACTTTTGGTAAGGCCAACTTAATTAATGGCTTTTTAGCTTTCCTTTACACCTAATGCTAATGTGCAACATTCTGGAATCACTAAGAAAGAGGGACAATTTTATAACTCCATCCATAATATACTTGACCAGTAACCCCATCATTCAGTGTTTCAAATATGGCTTTTTTCTTGACAGCAGTGTTTCTAAGGCACATATCTCAGATTCAGTGATGAGACCGGTATTTGTCATGTTCTATTTACAGAAACTGACAACTCAGTACCTGTAAAATTTTTGTTTTTATAAATGCAAACTTGTGATGTGCTTCTTCCTTGATCAATTATGTATCTGTGCCTTCTAGCTCTTTTTGCCAGCAGGATTTCCCCTATGTTTATTGGTCAACTTTAAGAGACATATTTGTTTACAGAAAGGAGCATTTCCCTTTAGTGCTGCTTTCTCTTTTCAAATCTAAATCTGGCAGCAAAAATGTTGCCATCACAAAGCCCTCCTCCAGCCAGATCATGTTATACTTTGTTTGAAAACCAATTTTGTCAGCAAACTTCCGTTCTCTTCCTTTTTATAAATATGCTCATATTGTGAATTCTCCCACAATTGCCATTAAATCATTCAGAAATATGTTTTCTGCCAACAAAATGACAATGCAGTACACTACAAGAAAAAAATTCCAATGAACTTAACTTTCAACCAAATCTAACACTAGGGCGAAATTTAGTAAAATCGATAATCGCAATATTGAACGATTTTTACCGATATCGAAATTCAAACAAAATGCGTAAACCATTGATTTCAATGGCAAAATTCCATGATATCGTTGGAACATTCGATATCGTGATATCGATAATATAGATATCAGTAAAAATCATTCGATATAGCGATTTCGGTAATTTTAACGATTGTAATAAATTTTGCCCTAAGAGAGTATAACTAGGAGAATGGGTTTACCAGTCCACAGACAGCATGAATGTTCTAGAGCAGGGATGGCAAACCTATGGCACGCAGAGCCCTCTCTGTTGGCACGCGAGCCGTCACCATACCCTGCCTTCAGTGCAGGCCGTGGACCCAATCTGATAGTTTTCAGGCCGGATCCGTGGCCTGTACTGAAGAAGCGCACACGAGCAGGGGAGTTCTCCTCCCCCAACACGTGTGTGCTCCTCCCCCAGCGCTGGTATGACGACTTCACTCACCAGCGCCGGCACTTAGAGAAAAGCCCTCGTGGGTGACGTCACCTTTTTTGGCACTCCGTGTCAAAAAGGTTCGCCACCTCTGTTCTAGAGCTTAGTCTATTATCTAATCCACCAATTATATGAATTTACCAGAACTTAACATATTATTTAGTCCACAGACTACAAGAACGCGATACAGCTTAGCATACTGTTAGTCCACTGACTCCATGAACATGCTACAGCTTAGGGTATTGTATGTCTCACAGACAACATGAACTTGCTAGAGCTTAGCGTATTATTTAGTCCAACTACATGAACTCCATAAAGCTTAGGTTATTGTTTAGTCCACTGACTGCACGAATGTGCTAGAGCTTAGTGTTTAGTCAACGGACTACACGAATGTGCTAGAGCACAAACTACATAAACATGTTAAGAGCTTAGTTTACTGATCTGAAAAAAAAAATTGATCTGCGTGTGTGCAGTCCATTAAGTTCAGCAAACTTCGGGAATGGGACAGGTACTATGTGAAGACAGACATCACTCACATAACCTGGAATTAACCCTGGTGTGGCGATGTATTCATCTATCTTGGGCTGAGGATCGGCAGATGAATATTGATCTAGCAACTTTACACTTGGGGGGTTATTTACTAAAGTCTGAATTGTTGCATATAAGTGCGAATTCGTTAAATTAAGACAGTCACAATAGGTTGCTACTGTCGCATCTTTATAGTAAAAATATTGTCGCAGTCGCAACTTTATTATGGGAATATTGTTGACAATTTTTTTATGTTAAGATTGCGTGACTTTACAATGGGGAAATTGTAGTGGATTTGCTATAGGAATCCGCTGTTTGCAAATTCGACAGTCGAATTCGCACCTTAGTGAATAACCCCCTTAGTGTATGATAGGAATGCTATAATTCTCCTTTAAGGCCACATAAAAATAAACACTTCCACACGGCATATTACAAAGGAAAAAGGATACATATAAATATTTCTAATAATTTACTAGAAGCTACAAAAATAGAAAGGATGGCTTTAAAGTTCTGTAGGTCTAATGTTAACTGTCGACTACATGTGTTTCTTCAGTGAGGAGCGCCGTTGTAGGCTTCATAAGAAACTTCAAATGCAGGAAAATAAGAAAAAAAACAAAAAAAGCATACTGTACTGGTATCCCTTTACTGGGAACATAGTGTAGCATGATGAAGGGTAAAGGGACTGATAAAGGGCACGGCCTGAAACATGTTGTGTACTACACTATGTTCCCAATAAATGGATAGCAACACAGTGTGCCTTTATTGTTTTCTTCTTGTTGCTTTCCTTCAATTCATTTACTAGAGGCTGTATTGCTCACAACTTCCCCCTACAGCAAGGGGAACCTACGGCTCGCGAGCCAGACATGGCTCTTTTGATGGCCGCATCTGGCTTGCAGACTGTAACTAGCGTTGCTTGCATGCGCACATTGCTTGTTTCTGCTGCCAGATGAATGTTGGCAGGCACTGTAGAGTGCTTTTCGAGTTGTTAGCCAATCCGGAGCTGCTGATGTCATACGGCAAATTCAAAAGAGGCTGAGCATAGCCGCACTTAATATGGCTCTCTCAACCAAAAAGGTTCCCGACCCCTGCCCTACAGTGTCATTAAGTAAATGTGCCAAACCCACACAAATGTTGCCTAAACTGATTACATAGCTAGGCTGAATTAACTTTTTGCATTGATTATCTTCTCTTCTAGAATGCTCTGTAGTGGGATCCTTTCTGTGACAACACAGTGGTGGCTGGGTCATATAAGACTTTGGCAGCAAACACTGGTCAGGAAATAGATTGCAATATTAGGAGAAGAGGCTAAACTTTAGACAGTAAAACATAAATGGGAAACTGGGATTAATTTACAGTTATTAAAGTGTACAAGTCAGCTCAAAACTCAAATAACTAATTTAGGTTCTACTAATGAAATAAACCTTTTTTTAAAAATATATATGTATTTAAAAAAAATGTATCCCTTTGTATAGAGTTTCTCACTGCCATTATCCCTGTCAGCCTGACTTTTCTTTCTCGATTCCGGTTGGGCGGGGCTAAGAGGAAGCGTTTTATATATATATATATATATATATATATATATATTTGACAGTTACAATTATTCGCATAGCAAATCCGTAACAAATTTCTCATTGTAAAATCGACATTAATATTTAGCTAATCTATTAATTTAATTTATTTTGGATGCACGATTACAAGCTGACAGGTCCACTTTAAACACATGCAAGGCTAACAAATACCCATTCTGGAAACATTACGACTGTACCACAGTTTAGAATTCTTCCTAGCTGTGTCTCATTGAAAAACAATTTTATTATAGCTAAATAAACTAAGCTCTAGCATGTTCATGTAGTCTGTATACTAAATAATGAAATAAGCTCTAGCGTGCTCATGTAGTCCAGGACTAAATAATTTAGTCCCTGACTACATATTATAACAGAATGGGACTTCTAGAATCAGGGACTCCTGTGGGTATTGGGAGCCCTGGGCAAATTGCCCAGTTTGTACCCAAAATGAAACAGACACTAATGTAATGAACATACCAATAAAACGTATCAATACTGAAAAGGAAAACTTATTTACTTATCAAACTGTTAAATGGCAAGGTTGTACAAATGAGTCCTTGCTGACAGTTACAAAATACAACTTAATATAACGATAACTGTTGCTTTTTAAAGGACCAGTAATACCAGAAATATAAGCAATCCCTTTAGAGGTCAGAACACAGCAGGGAAAGTAATACAGAAATTACAAAGATGGTATTATGACAAGCTCCCCAAAACTTTTTGGGGTTATTGGCTAAAGTCCAAAATGTTGCGTAAAGGTATGAATTCGCAATAGACTGCTACTGTCGCAGTCATGCCTTTATAATGAGAATATTGTCGCAGTCTCAACTTTAAAATTGTCACTTTTGCAACTTTACAATGGGAAAATTTTCACAGTCATGGATTTGTTTGGGAATCTGCTGTTCAAGAATTCCACAGTCAACATTGCCACTTTAGTCAATAACCCCCTTAGGCCATTGTCGTATGCCTTCATTTTGTGAGGATTGAGCAATGCAGGTGAATTTGCAAGCCTTAGTCCTGGTAAACCCAGGCCAGATAGTTCACAATGAGTTGGCTCCCTGTGGAATGTGGAATACATGGTTATCATTCACTTCAAAGAACAAGAAAGTCAGTGCAGATTCTGTCATACCGATAAAGGTGAAGACCTCTGTAAATCCATACTCAGCCCGATGATAGCCAAGTTGATCTTTTTGGGTCTAATAACATCCTAAAAATCTAGGGTCACAAGGGGAAGGAGTACATTGATTGCAAGGACACTACAGTAGAGTTTTAATATAGGGATGTATGAGAATTAAAGTTATGGGGAAATTGAACTTCAGTGATTGCATTATGAACATCTCTCCACCCTGGGACATCGAGCACTTTTTCAGCATAACTGAGATCCCCTATAGCAGGGGTCCCCAACAGGTGGACCGCGGTCCGGATCCAGACCCAAACTCCATCCTGTCCGGACCGCGGCAACGTGCGCTACAGCACAGAAAGCTCCTACAGCACAGAGAACTCCTCCGTTGCCAGCTATCTGTGCTGTAGCGCTGAGTTGAGCGCCATAGTGATTCCTCTTCCCAGCAATCAGTACCGGGCAGAGGAATCGCTATAGCGCTCAGCTCAGCGCTACAGCACAGACAGCTGGCAACGGAGGAGTTCTCTGTGCAGTAGGAGCTGTCTGTGTTGTAGCGCTTCCTCTCCCCGGTACTGATTAAACTTCCTGTGAAGGACAGGAATTTTAATCAGTGCTGGGGAGAGGAAGCGCTGTAGCTCCCCCCTCCTTCAGAGGGTAGGAAG
>WMED01027043.1:0-10699 GCA_019650415.1 Pipa parva | reverse complement strand
AACATATCGACCGTCGAGGGTTAATTCCTTCACGGCCTCACAATATATATATATATATATCTTAATAGGGAAACTAGATTGTAAGCTTAATGGGGCAGGAACTGAAGTGATTGATGAATCTCTGTAAAGCGCTATGTAAATGAATAAATACATACATAGTAAACATAAGAACAGGAACATAGGTGGTGCACTTCTGAAGGAATTAAGGTGCACAGTGACTGTAACTGGGAACAGTGTGTGGTACACCCGTGGAGATGCTAAGGTGCACTGTAACATAACTAGAAAGAAATGTGACATAGGAGAAAAGTGGATGATCTGATTGAACAGTGCTAGATGTTAAGGAGACAACAGGAGACAAGACTTGCAGATCCTCTCAGCTGAAATGCACATAAACTGCAGATCCCTCGAAGTAGTAACACTTCAAGAGAAACACTTGAGCTGACCCCGGGCTGTAAGAAGCAGAGCAGGAACCTTAGAGCAAGGACCAGTTGGTTTAAACCCTTGCAAAATGCTAGTGTCACGAATGGCTCCAGCTGCCACTAGAGCAATGGCAATGGTAGAGCAGTTAGTACACAGTGCCTGCCTGGGCGAACCGCATCAGCAAGGCTTTTGATGTGCCTGTCGGGATCACTCCCGTTGTGCTACAGCACGGTAGGAGATTTATATTCTGATTGCTTGGGCACTCTGTATCTGAGCTTCAAGCTATTTTCAGGTGCTAGCTCTGTTAAGTGTACCTATTATTTCTGTTTCATCACTGATTCCATCCACTGGATCCATTCTAGTTTGCTGTTTCTTAAAGTGACAGTCCTCCAGTGTTCCAGTTGCCAGTCATATCCTCACAGCCTGCCAGCTACCGCTTTATGGTGGGGTGAACTCAAGGACCACGACATGGGGGTCCATTGCAGCTAAGCCCAATACCTTGTTACGGGGGTTAAAGGTGAAGACCAGGGGCATCTTAGACTCCGGGCCTTGCAATGAGCCTATGTCAAATCCCATGGTGGTACAGAGGGTCCACACCCAGTCTGTGACAATTAGGCAGATAAGCTATAAAACATTTCTGTCATTGATACTGAGCACTGCCAAGTTCAGCTTAGGAGAGCTGCCAATGCTGCTGGAGGGGGACCCTGTCCTGGTGTGTTCCCCCCACCCTTCCCCTGCCACAGTATGGGGTAAGGTGGTTTGGGGGGCAACAGTATATCAAAAAGGGTTTTGGAGACAATAAAGTATGGGATGCGGGCATCACAGTATGGGGAAAGGGAGGATTGGGGACAGCACAATATGGGAAAATGGGAGTTAGAAGAGCACAGTATGGGGAAAAGGGAGGGTTGAGGCAGCACAGTATGGGGGAGAGGTTTAGAAAGGAGCTTAAACTTTACAGTGTACCACACTACCCTGCATCTCTTTATCTGCTGTGTTGTAGGGCACAATATGGAGGTACTGCTGCAATGTATGGGGTACTATGGTTGGAAAACTGCTGTACTGTATAGGGCATTATGGAGGGGAGACTGCTAGTGGGGGTGCATTTTTCCATTGTCGTCTAGGGTGCCATTAACCCTTGAGCTGGTACTGTGTTTAAATATCTAACTATTTTGTAGTGGATGTTGAAATGGTCCTTAAAAATGTCCTTATTGAGTTCTGGATATTTAAAGTATTCTAGTGCTTCTGAGTCACTAATTGGAGTGCAGTGGAAACGTTCTCCAATGAATGGTTCATACTGTGTATTATATCCTTGGGGGAATACATTTTTGAGGGTGAAGTAGAACAGCAAGAAAACATTAAACATTACTAAAGAAGGATCAATTAGAATTGTGAAAATCATCTATTTAACATTGAATACAGTTTGGTATATGATACGTGTATCGATAGATTTCATTTAAAGTAGAGGGATACACTTTAACATACTCATGGTGTTTGTGACTATTTCAAATACATTTTCTGATTTTGCTGTTATTAAAAATAGTTGATAGAATTTTATTGCCCAGTATCTGCACTCTCCTTTTAGACCTTCTCAAAAATTGTATGTTATTTTTTGCAATTAACCTTTTCCCTTTTTTTTCTTGAAGTCCCATTCACATGGTGCAGAATTCATTTTCAAGTCAAATAGCAGGCCTTCTCAATTCAGACCCTTGGAAGAAATTCAAATTCTTTTCATTTCTTTTGTCTCAGAGGAGAATAATTAAAACTGAAACAAAACAGAAGGAATGCGATGATACCACTCTGCCCGTTTATCACAGCTTTTGTCACATCTGCATTTAGAAAGTTCAATTTGCCCTCATTATATATTTTTTTTTTTCACATTTTCGACTGTTTAATGCCCAGGGATCCATCCCTAGTGCCTTGTGAATACAGCTCAGAGGCCTTAAACAATTTGAAAAGTGCCCATGCCTGCTGCGTTTTAAACTGATGTTGGCAAAAAATCCCTTATCTAAGACTATTCATCTTTTTAAAAGAGTCTGACATCTGTTAACATTCCCAGGGGGACCTCTGGAGGTGCTGGTTGTGGAAAACAGCATCTGTTTTACAAAATTTAGAATATCTCCTGGTTACAGAATAACCTGACCAGTTTATATTGCTACTTCCTTCCAAGAAGTGAAGTAACAAGTCATCAGCCATTACATGACTTTTAATGTCATTCCCATGGAATTATTTTTGTAATAAATGTTATTTAGTTCACATTTATTTATTTTTTAACAGCTGCCCACTCCTCTTCTTCTTACCTTTTATTTTTTCTATAGCAGATACGTTGAAATTTCATGCCAGGGTTGGCAGGCAGTCAGTGGCATTTATCAAGAGAAGACGTGCATGTTTCTGTTGTTAACCTGAATAATATTAAATTCATCACTGTTATTATTTTTGTGGGGAGTTGCAATTTGTGATGGTTGGGTTAGGTTTAGTGGTAGGCAGCATAGGCAGCTGCTTTGGGTGCTGACAATGCTGTGGGTGATGGGGGGTGTTGGGCACTGTCAGGAAACTTTAAATAAATGCACTGTTCCCCCTGCCCCTTTTATAGGATAGCAGTGCCCTGTGCCAGCCTAAAAGAATAACTTATGTACCCTAGTTCTTCTTTAGGATGAGGTGTAAAGAGGAAATTCCCTCCTAAAATAGACTTTATATGTGAAGAACTAAGTAAAAAAATTATACACGCTCCATCTTATATTTCACAGCAAAAAATGATTATACAATAACAGTTTAGGGGTTCATATGTTTTATACTGGAAAATGCAGTTGTTCTTGCAATCTGTTTTATAGCAAAGCTTGAAGCTGCTTACTCCAGCCAGTAGATGTCACTTATTGTATGTGTAGTATCCAAAGGAAGTGAGATTGAAGGCAATGCAGGATTAGGTCAGTTCCTCTTCCAATGAGGGAAGAGGTGAGATCCTATTAGTCCAGCTAGAGCAGCAGTTCTCAACCTGTGGGTCACGACCCCTTTGGGGGTCGAACGACGCTCTCACAGGGGTCGCAAACATGCTGCTGAAACCGAAAGAGACCACAGGTCTCCTTTATATAGGGTTCCTGCATGGTAATGTTGGGGCCAAACATCATCACGTAACATGCGTACGTGATGACGTTTCACCCGGACGTCATCAGGTGACACGCAATGCGATTACGTCAAGCCAGGGGGTCGTGGTCTCAACTAGGTTGAGAACCGCTGAGCTAGAGGCACAAGCTCTTTTCTAGCTCACATTAGGAGTGAGAGCATAGTAAAGATATCTATCTGGGCAGTCTTGAGCTCCATCCAGGAGAGAGTGGGTTTAGTACTCCCAGGGGTGTCCTTTTACAAGGCATCTCAGTCAGGGTATAAGTGATAGCTTTAGGGCTAGGCCTCTATGGAGAGTGCTGTGAACAATTCCCTACAAAAGAATGCAATAATCATTACTCTGCTGTGAAAGTTTCACTGCCTCAAACTGTGTTTAATTTGTAACTACCTGTATAAAGTTAATACAATTCATCTGCTATTCTATAAGTATTGACCTGTTACAAATAAACTGCTTCATTTCATGTTCACAAGAATTCCTGGTGCCCAGAATTATTTTCTAATTGCTGTTCCCATATGTAATAGCGGGAGAGATACTTACACTGGTAGTCAAAATAGAACTACAACAGGAAGACCTAGCAAAAAAAAAAAAAAAAATGTTTTTAATAAACTGTACACTCTAGATCCAAAAATGTAAATTATTCACAGTTGTCTAATTACAGGCAGTGCTTTATTTGTTAAGTGAAGCATATCATATAATTCCGGCCCTAAGCCCGCATTTTATGCAAATGTTTATTGATAGCTTTTTTGCAAATAAATCACTGAGAATTTTCAGAAAAATCACCAGACCCCCTCAATGTAAGAGGGAAAGGGAGTACAAAAGTGTAATGGCTCCACCCCCCAAAAAAAGTACACACAGTTGCTGCACTGATTCTTACTGGAGAGAAAATAATGTCATTTAGAGGGAGGTACAAAGCAATCATGGAAATAAAAATAAAGAATAGGAGCCTAGCCTATCTTTCACGTTAGCCCCTTTTTGTCTGTCTGTTTGACTTTGCCTAAAAATATATACCAGAAAATGGAACTCTAATTTCACTTTTGCCCTGAAAACTGGATAAATAAAATAAGTAAACAGTGAAATTTGCATGGATCCATAAGAGTCTGAATTTAAATGTATTTCTTATTACTGGTAGTCTTGAACTACCGCATGTTTATACTTCTCCATGTGCTGAACTGGAGTTTAAAAAAAAAGAAAAAAGAAAAAAAATGACAATTTTGATATAAATTGTTTAGTCTGAACAATGGATCTGTATTATCTGGTAAGGATTGCAAGCATAACACTAGTCATTATGAAATGATGAACTAAAAAAAAACCATAAACCCTTTGTAGCAAAAAGTTTAATTACATTAAATATAATATAGATTATTATTTGATTTGATTATGTTTTCCTGAGCAAATTTTATATGCTACAGTTGAATAAAAACAATATGTCTGGTGTATACACACACAAATAAATGTGTTTTAGTGTGTTACTTTTTTCTTCTTATCCATGTGACTTCAGACTGAATAATTTTATGGCACAAAATAAACAATGCTTTAAAGATACAGAATCCAAAAGAAAGTTAGCTCTCTGTCATCATTCTTACAACGGACCATTGTTGCTGATGTAATACTTAAAATGGTCTCAAGATGGCTCCATACTGCAGAGCTGCCTTTCCAGCAGATGCTCATTCCATGTTATGGATATTTTAATCAAGAGTTTTTGGCAGCAATCATTGATTTACCTCACCCAGGAAGGGGGAAGGGAGGGTTCTCCTTTTTGAAACAGTTTTAGAACATAAATGTACTACGGCAACATCATCATTCATTTTTTTGCCTGCTTATTTAATTGTGGGATCCAGTAAAACAAAAATGAAGTAGATAATTAAATTAAAAAGAGAAATTAAACTAACCTGTTATAAGAAATTGCTGTGTTTTTATTCACCTATGGGCAAACCAAATCTATTTCACAACAAACTAATATCCAGAGATTCAGGACATATTACAAATGAAATGTAAAAAAAAATGATTTGTCCTAGGAATCCATTTCTTAAAAGAAAATATTTTAAGAACCAACAATGGCATGGGCCTGGGCTGATGTGTTTAGTTTGTGATGAAGCAAGGATCTCGTATGCTGCGCATTATCCAATGCAAAGAATCAGAACCACATTTTAAGCACCATAACTTTTGAAACAAACGTTTACCAGAAATGGCAGACTTGCTTATTTAAACTTTATTCAGAAACAATCTGGAAAAGAATATTTTTCCTTTTAAAATACCTAAATAAGAAATATGTCTCAGTAGCAGGGCCAAGGTTAAAAAGTACTGTGATACAATTTGAGTATAAAAAAAAAAAAAAATGAACAATATATTCAACATTAGAAAAGTCATGTACCAACACAGATATAAAAGAAATGAGAGGTAATGGATGAGTTTTTCAATTGCAATTATTATGGGAGTGATTCCTTTTCAGGACTAGATAGCAGCACCTGCTGTATTATGTATATATGTATAATTTTATTTATAAAGCGGCACAAATGTACGTAGCGCTGTACAGTTCAGCAATACAAATATAATACTTATAATCTAAATTATACGTGAAAACGTTCCAGCTTCACCATGGCGGCAAGTTAAAAGACTCATTTGCATTCAAGGATTTAAGTCTGCTAACACCACTGAGCTGCACAGACTTTCTACAGATGAAGACATTTGCTAATTAGCACTTCCTGATTGGACTGATTCTCTGGTTTTAACCCAAGCCTGCTCATCAGATTTTGCCTGTACTCTGCTTGCCCCCCATCTCAGCTCATACATTAATTTGCCTGAACTCTGTTTGGCCAATTAACTGCTACCGGCAATTCCAGCCTTGGCCACAGCTCCCTCCTACTTCTTTCACATGACTGATGAAGGTTTCATGAACAGTGCTATGATATTCAACCTTCATAAAACTCTTAACCTACTGGCAGAATAAATGACACTCTCACCATTCTTTGGGTTGAAAAGGCCACAGCATTAATTAACAGTTCCTTAACATTGGAACTTACAACTTATAACACACTTTTGGCAGATGGTCCCAGAAGCTCCTTTTAAATTTGTTACAACCACACTTCCTATCAGCCACCTGCCACCGGCTCAATAGCACAACTAACTGCCAAGCAGGGACCCCATGCCCTGCATTGGCACATGCATAATTCCATATTGATTCCCTATTTCCTTAAGGCATATCCTTTCCACACTTATTCTTAACCCCCTTTCCCGGGACCACCACCCCAGATGCTGTGATTTACATAATTTACACACACACCATAAGGTAGGGAGGGGGGTGGGGAACTTCTTCCTTCTACTTTCTGCCCATTTCTGGCTCCCTACAGGCTGACCCCTTACCCATCATTCCCCTACCCTATTTCTTGTTCCCATCCCACCCAGTCATATCTGCCCTCCCCTTATTATCCAGGCTCCCATCTATGTAAGTTCCAGGCCTTTCTTTAAAGCCATAGTACAACTGTTGTTTGCAGATTGGGCACTGTTTAGTAACTTGTAGTAACTTATATTTTGTGCACTGGTGATATTCCAAAACCAGCACAGTCAGTAAATTAAAAAGTGTTTTTCTAGTGTTTACATTTTAAAGATATAGTATACATTTAAATATGCCTTCATTATTTCATGTTTGAGTGGTAGAGCCCTTAGGACCAGAGGTATTTTTGTCAAGCTTTAGTAATAAAAAATGGCCACTTTCTGATCATTTCAAGATAAAACTGTTTACCAGTTTTACTTGCTTATTTCCCTTTCAACTTTTTTACCATTTTGGCATAGAATGTTTTCCTTATGACACCCCTTACTTTTCAGCTATTTTAAGGGATGTCCAGGCTGCTGGCTTCATTCAGATTTGGGATATCCCAGTGCAGGAGCATCTAGCTACCCAGAAGAAAACACATTCACCTTTATGGATCGTGCCTTATGCAGGGTGTGGGAATGACTCTTATCCACTCAGGCAGACCCTAGTTACCTAATGAATTTTATAACAGACTGCTCAAATCCAGTTAAGGATAATTATATTTACAGGGTCCTCAGTGAGTAGGCTGTAGGCTCGGTACTGCTATGCTAGAAAAAGCCCCCAAAAGCAATTCATATTATGCTCTAGAGTTTTAAAGGGAATTCATCAGTGTAGAAATAATTTACAGAGGTCTAATAACCCATAGTATCCAATCAGGAGTCAGCATTCTTTGTTATAAGGAAGCAAGAATAATAAAACACAACTGATTGGTTGCAGTGGTTACTAGACCTAATAATGACCCTGCTGATGGATTCCCTCATGAGTCCTTCCACCCACCCACCTGTTAAGACTCCAGCTGAGAGAACCATCCTGAACTGCTGGTTGAAAGGCCCTCCAGTTGAAGAAAGTGGATGTCCCAGCATACCTGTAGGGGATGGTCCCATTTTGAATCTGTTGTAGCCTGTAACAGTATTTATGGTAGCTGGCATGTTTCTTCAGGAATTTTTTGTACTGTATTGTATTTATTCATTTATATAGCGCTGCTATATTATGTAGTGCTTTACAGAGATTAATCATTCTCTTCAGTCCTTGCCCCATGGAGCTTACAATCTAATTTCCCTATTCAGTCACACATGCCTGTGTAGTATGTTTTTTGGATTGTGAGAGGAACCCCACACAAGTATGAGGAGAACATGCAAACTCCATGCAGATGAGGTCCAGGGTGAAATTAAACCCAGCAGTGCTAAACACAGAGCCACCACCCTGCCCGTATACAAGTATATTGCTGAAGGGAATGAATGTGTGAAAAGTTTATTTCTCTTTTGTGTATATTTTGCAGAGGCTGTTATAATGTAAACCTCAGCTGTGAAGAGAAACCCCAGTGCCCAGTGTTTACCCCTATATGTACAGTAAGTGAATATCTAATACCCTAAGGTGCAGCTAGCCTAAAGCATGTGGAAAGTAATGTATGCTGCTCCTTTAAAGTAGCTCTGTCTGTATAGAATAGCATCACATTGGGTAAACATAGAAGATTTTAAATACCAAGTTGCTTAAAAAATAGTCTTAATTTAAGGACTTGTTAGCACATTCTAATTATATCCAAATGCTTGAAATCATGTAAGAATAAAATGGAAAGAACTTGCTGTATCTATTTGCAGAGCTTTCTATTTCACTATACCCATGCAAACATATTCTAAAATAAGAAGAGATAAATACAAAAAGCAAGTTTATTGTATTGATTTCATCAGTTCTTCAACAGTTTTAACAGTACTGATCCCCAGAGACTTAGAGGGGAATTCAGGATTGTCCAAAGTTAGGTGCGGAGTGTTCACCTCACTTCGGACTGACTGATCTGCGTGGAGGACTTCAGCGAGCGCATTAAAGGGATTCCAGTCTCGGCGAGGCAACTCTTTTGCTCTCGCCGAGACTGGAATCCCTTTAATGCGCTCGCTGAGGGCCGCGTGCAGGTCATCAGCGAGCGCAGATCAGTCAGTCCGAAGTGAGGCGAACACTCTGCACCTCACTTCGGACTATCCTGAATTCCCCCCTTAAGTCACTGGATTCAACCATTACCCTCTGGAAATGGACCCATGTGCATGTTCTCTTTCCCTTTAAATTCACTGCGCATTTCCACTACATATGTCTGTGCATTTTTAGCCAGTGTGAACAGACGGCAAATTTACTTGTATAGTTGCACATGTAATCATTCTCAAAAATATAGGTTCAGCTATGTTTTTCAATCAATGATTTCTTGACTCCCATTCAAGACTGTAGAAGGTGACAAAGAAAAACAATTAACATTTTGACCACAATCAGCTTGGAAGCTTGTTTCTTCACCGATTCACTAACCCCAACATGTCTCCAGCGCTTGCCTTTGGCTTTCTGTAAAAGTGTTCTTTCCTTACACTGCAGCGATGCAATACTTTTCGCTTTCTGCTTCCTCTTAAACAACACTGAGTCAAGCTAATTCTAACCTACTGCTTATGCACTTGGAGGTTTCCTAGCTGTTGTCATAGGTGCCTATTGCCCAAAGTCAGACAGGTCAGAGGTAAGCTCTGCCTAACAGTGAAAGACAAGTACTGAGAGTGCTTGGGTGGACATACAATCTCAATCAGGGAATTACTAAAGCGTAGGCAAGTGGTGCTCAGAAGATACTATGCTACGCTGACCCTTTGAAGTGAGCAAGCCTCCTTTTGATTCACTGCTGTGATGCCTTGCTGTCTGTCCTAAAGGATTTGTGAGTAAAACAATCCTGTTTTTTACATGTTGTAAATAAAAGTTACATAAAAGGTTTATAAAGTAAACATGAAATTCTGGGTTTCAGTGTGAATAGAGCTGCTTTGTAGCCCAAGGGCCACTACATTTGATCTGGTCTCCCACACCCTTCTAAGAGGTTACAGAAATGGTGAAAGCTGCAACTGGTAAGATATTGAAGCAAGACTGAATCCCTGAAGTGTAAACACAGAAATATTCAGCTCATTGTTACATACTTATGGTAAGCAGTACACTGTGTTGATCTTACTAGGTTATTATTAAAACTGGTCTCTAGAGAAAAGATATTTTTTTGACTATGAACTAATGTGAAATATAACATTTCTAAATATATGAAATCAGTATCCCAGACTTCATTCTAAATTGAAATATTCACTTCTAGGGGGTAATTCAGCAAGGTGCGAACTCACCTTGCAATGCTTCCCCTCAGCTCACACAGACTGTTATGCGTTCGCTGATGTCCTGCATGCGGACATCAGCAAACGCTTTAAAGGGATTCCAGTCTCGCGGAGCAACTCGAGACAAGCCTCGCAGGGACTGGAATCCTTTTAAAGCGTTCGCTGATGTCCTCTATGCGAGCTGAGGGGAAGCATCGCAAGGTGAGTTCGCACCTTGCTGAATTACCCCCTAATGTCATCATTAGGTGTGGTATATAGGAGGGAATATGTTGGTCACTTCCCATAAAATGATGTACAGTATGTATGTATGTATATTTTTACTTATAAAGTGCCACAAGGTTACTCAGTACTGTACAATCTAACAATACAGTTATAATACTGAGGGGGGAACTCACCATCAGCATGCACATTAAAGGGATTCTTGAGAGCAAAAGAGTTGCCTAGCCGAGACGGGAATCCCTTTAATGCAGGGCTATTCAATTAGCGGCCCGGGGGCCACATCCGGCCCGCAGACCCCCTTTG
>WMED01027042.1:0-10700 GCA_019650415.1 Pipa parva | reverse complement strand
CAAAAAGTGGATACTGTGCTGGATGAAGAAAATAAATACACCTCGTGTTATATATAAAATATAAATATGAGCAGCGTTTTTATTTATCCAGAGGGCAACACTCTTCCTCTTACATACAAGGGACCACCAATGTTAGGTCGGTACTTGTGAGTTTCCATTGAATTGTCTAGGAAGACCTTGTGCTGTTACCCTATTGGATTTTCTTTTATGCTTGATACAAGAAACCGTATTGTAAGTGCAATACTTTTATTTTTGAACGTTTTTTAAGATTAAAACTATACTACTCTATGTGGAGCATTCTTTGTTTCCCTCATTTATATGTACCACTCCCTGGTTCATTATCGTGACTTGGAGTATCAGGATTCCATTTGTGCCATTAGAAGTGGGTCAGTCGTCTTACCAGTTTGAAGCATCTAATGTTTTTAAGTGATTATACTCATGAGAGTCGGTGAGCGGCCATTTTATATATAACACGAGGTGTATTTATTTTCTTCATCCAGCACAGTATCCACTTTTTGGTTTAGTGGGCTTTATCTATTCATACATCAGTTATACAGGTTGCACTATGTGTATTTCATGCACTTTTTCCTCAGAACCTTTGGTTGTTTTACATCTTTGAATAAGGAAGTGTTTGAAACAAACTTCAATTGGATTAAGCTGCAATCAACAGTTTATGGACATTACACATACATTCCTTTTACGTTGTTTAGTTTTTGATTATAATTTTGATTTAGCGCTGTCCAGTTTCAGTTGATTCACAACTTTTTGCCATGAATAGATCACTGTTACTGTAATACTTTATATGGAAAACTTCCCACTTTCTGTTTTTTTATGTTTTCCAGTAAAATGTATAGTTTTTTTTTTTTCTTTTGTTTTCTGTATTTTTTTTTTTAAATCTCTATTCACAAGCACGTGTGAGTCTTTTGAAAATGCAAATAAATGTGGTTTAAAATCCTAACTACATATCTAGTTTGTGGGTTTGGTTTATGCATCTCTTCCATGGCTTAGTAAGTAAGGATCTTGGCACTCCTTTGACTAGTGCGTACATATAAGCTACTGGATCGGTCATTACTGGCTTCAGATGCAGGATATATAAAAAGGTCTGGCACACAGTATGCAGACAGGAAATCTCCATTTCCTAAGCACAGGTCATACAATATGGTGAAGGACAGACAACTCCTGCAACTGTGTATCATTTAGATTTTTCTACATTAACATTTCATGAATTTTTTCATTTCAGGGCACAGACCATCATGAAAGCACGTCTGAAAGGAGCACAAACAGGAAGAAATCTCCTGAAGAAAAAGTCTGATGCCTTAACCATGCGTTTCCGTCAAATCCTTAAAAAAATTATTGAAGTAAGTATATAATTTATCCCTATATCCCTTTGCATAAAAGCCAGAGAATTGCCATACCACCAAGGTAAAATATCAGACTGTGCTCCCAGTGGCTGAATTCGGAGATACACAAGGAATGCTTTCTTGTATTTAGCAGTTTGCTTCACAAAGAGATTGCCTTTCCCCTTCTATACTAAATGTATAATGTATTTCATGCAGACCAAGATGCTTATGGGAGAGGTAATGAGAGAAGCTGCCTTTTCATTGGCTGAAGCAAAGTTTACTGCAGGAGACTTCAGGTAATTTATTTTAATAGATAAAAAGATTAATGGACACAGGTTTAATAGCTCAGACCAGAGCCAATTTAATCAGCCTCTCGAGTTTTTTTTTTTTTTTTTTAATTAGGCTCATTATTGTCTATGGAGCAAAACACAATAGCCTGTGTGGATAAATCCACAGGAAACCATGGATACTGTTTTCCCAACTCAGCTGAAATTTAGTTATTGTGAACCCAGCCTTAACTTGCCAGTATGTTTTTGGACTGTGTGAGGAAAGTGCATCGTTAGCAGGAAACATAATTATGGAGGAGAATATACACACTCTATTCATACCTTGTGTGCAATCAATCTCAGAACCTCAGTGCTGTAAGGTAACAATACTAAGATCTGAGTCACTGTGGGTAAGGTAAGCATTCACAGATTTACAGACCAGTGCAATTAATTACCCAAAATTCTGAAGGAAAATATATCCAAAATTAGAAAAGGCATTCCCCCTTTAGACCAGGGAACAAGGTTTATTTTAGCAGGTGCACACTTCCTGAAGATGCTGAAGCAAGCACCTTTTAGTGACGGCCAATATATAAAACATACGATTTTACTGGGATATTACCCCATTTATTTTAACCACTGGTGTTCTTATGCAGGCAAACCTCCCTGATGAAGGGAGTTTGTACATTACTTCTGTATTTTTAACTGTACATCTTTACAAAAAAAAAAAAAGCAAATAAGAATATGATAACAAAAAGTTAATAATAATATTTTTCCTACAAATAATAATTTCTAGGCAACAGTCGTATATCTATTTTCAGCTAGGATTTCAATGTCGACAGAGCTGGATTAAGACTAACCAGCTGAATCAGTAGAAGTGGTTATTATAAGAAATATTGAGATGTTCACTTCCGGGACAACACAAAAGACATGGGCGCCCACTGTGGCTAAGGGGATTAGTCATGAAAGTCTGAATGGTTGCATAAAGGTGTGAATTTGCATTCATTTGCAACTTCCGATTTTTGTGTATTCATTTAACCTCTGCGTCATTGCCAATTTGGATGCTTTCAGTGGTTGTGAACTTAGAGTTTTTCACATCACTTTGCGTGCGCATGCACTGGTATTTAGGCTATTTATCAAGATTCGTAGTCTGTCTAAGTAGTGGATTCGTCAAGGCGTACTGTCTCGATTTCCTACGTTTTACCTTGCCAGAACAAAGTGGCGAATTAGGGGGGTTCATGACAGGGATCCTACTGTCCAGCAGACTATGCAAAAAACTGCATCCGATGCCATTCATTTCCTTATGGAAATCCACTGCTTAGTGAATAAGGAGTAGAGAATTTGTGACTACCAGCACACAGTAGTGACCCGAATACACTATAACAGTGGAATTCTTATGATGTTAAAGCAAAACGTGCCCAAGCCTTAAATGGGGTTTTCACAGTCCTCTGGGCCAATAAGGGTAAACTAAGGGTTATTTATTTAATATGTTGAACTCGATGGTATTTTGTCTTTTTTAACCTTGCTAATTAAGTAATATTCAAACTTACATTTTTTTTATTGTGTGGAGGATAAAAAATAAGTCTTACTGCCTTCGTTCATCAGCATCTACCATTTTGTCACCCAATTCTTCCATTATTTGCAAAGGGTCAGCCTTATTCCCTACTCTGAGTCACAGAGAGTACTGATTAACACCACAAATGTAGCCCATGGGCAAAGTGGTATGGCAGCTCCTCCTCACAACTGGACATGTATATTAAACAACTGTTTTCTACAAAACAAGCAATGCCCTTATTCTTTGTAGCAGGAGGTGGACAACTGTAGGCCACTGACCAGAATTTACCCTTCCAGTGATTTCATGACCCCTAGAGCTCCATGCATTTGGAGTATGTGTGGAAAATATCATTGTCCCTCTGTGTGGGAAAGGATGTACCGCACTGCTTCAGAGTAGGGGTGGGCGATATTGCTAAAAAATGATATCTCGATATCATCTGCAATTTTGCCGATAACGACAATGAACGATATTTTGCATAATTTATTTAAAAAAAAAAAAAAAGCCTCAACAAGCAAAAAATAAGGAAAAATTAATAATAGTTAATGCATGTGTGCAGGCAGTACCTAGAAGCTATGTTCTCTGTCACCACCAATGTTCCTGTGTGTAGAACCAACACATACTCTATTTGTCCTGCCGTCTGATCAGTGCGCGTCTCAACGTCCTGCTAGCCTCGCGGAAGTCTGTGTCGAAAGCACAGCACGGAATTGAGAAGCAGCTCGATCTCTCAGTATTGCCAGATGGCAATATCGATAAACACAGGTGTGCGATATTATCGTGAACGATACATATCGCACACCCCTACTTCAGAGGGTGTAATTAGTGGATGAGGGAATCTTTTAATGGGATGATCTCCCTACCCTGACATAGACTACTTGTAAGATAGATAAGGAAAATGGTATACTTGTCAAATATACTGAACAAATGGAATTTTCTCTCTCACTTTGCAGTACAACCGTTATACAGAATGTGAATAAAGCGCAGGTGAAAGTCAGAGCAAAGAAAGATAATGTAGCAGGTAAGTCAGGCAAGCTAAATGAGCAGTTTATGTTGTATGTGTTGGGCCTTTGATTGGTGCAGACTGATGTCTATGTCTGCCTCACACCTTTCTCTTGTGGGATGCCTGGAGCTCTGTCACTGCTTGTCGCACTACTATGGCCCTGGCATTAATCTGATGGAGTGATTGATAGCTGTTGTTAACCAAAGAAAAATAGTGGTGATTAGTTAGTGACAATGTAAAACTCTGCTGTAAGTATTGCTTTCCAAACACAAAATGTTCAGTCTTCCTCAGCTGTTGCTGCCCTGTTACAGAGAATGGGTTGTGGCTTTTGCAGCTGTTTGGGGTGACTGATTACCAGTATTTTCCTCCTCTATTTGCTGAAAATATAAGTAAATTGACTCTGACTGGACATTTTTACATGACAGATGAGCAGGAAGCTAAGGGTGAGTTTGTCCATAATCCAGAAGACACTGGACAGCACTCCATTTCCTCTCTATAAAGCCTTTGTCACACATGGCTCGAGCCACAGCAGTAAAACAGTGTTTCAATCAGCCTTCAGCCCTCTCTCTTCCATAATACAGTTCATTGCCTATCTCATGTAAGATAATACCAGATCTTCAGTTCCCTTTTCTTAAAATGCTTCCTGGTGCCTTATAATGTCTTCTGCAACAGCATCAAGCAAATGACTCTACACTTTGTATACAGCCAGCAGTTACTTCTGCAGAGCTGCACAAGAGAAGGAAATTTAGAAAAGATCATTGGCAGAATTCTAGAGAAATCAGACAGCAGGTAACTTCACCACTTAAATATGGAATAGTTTCCCTTTAACAAGGTACTAGCATAGATGACATATCTACTGTTTTTGTCAGGCACATGAATGCATTAGATCCACTGCACGGTGGGTTACTTTCCTTTAACTCGGAGATGCTGTAAATCTGGTTTGTGGGATCCAGCGCTCACAACCTCCTACATGCTGCAATTTGCCTAAAGACTGAAATCTGCTTTTATTCTACAGAGCAGGTGTAAACAATGTGACAATCCTGTAATGTTACAAAGACTGTTCCCTGGATAAAGGACTCTATGCAATAGTGTGTTAATCACAATAATAACAATATATTTGGCAAAGGTTTAAAAATATGTTGCTGAAATATCAAAAATAGTTCTTGACCTTCCAACCCCATCAGTGAAAATATTCCCTAAAACAGTTGTTCACAACCTACGGCCCGCATCAGTTCTGTTTGTCTTTGGTGCGGAATTGAGTATAATGTGCTATCTGCTCACCTCCCGGAAGTCTTCTGCCTAAGGAGCTCCTGGGATATGCGACTTTATTTAAATAAAGTTGCATATCCCAGGAACTCCAGCAACAGGAGACTTATGGGAAGCAGGCAGATAGCCGCATTATACTGAGAGCCACGCTACATATCCCAGGAGCTCCGGCAGCAGGAGACTTCCAGGAGGCAGGCAGATAGCTGCATTATACTGAGCTTCGCACCACATATCCCAGGAGCTCCACCCAAAGACAAGAGGGCAGAGGTGCAAGCAGTCCCTCGCAATCCTCACACAACAAGCTGACACGCGCGTGTTGCAAATTTATATGGCCCCCAGGCCGAAAAAGGTTGTGCATCACTGCCCTAAAAGAAGACAAGACTGAGCCAAAGAAAGATTATATTTGCTCGCAAAGTTCTTTATCTACTGCTATTTCTGCCTGGCTGTTTGTTCCTCAGCCAAGATCTGTACTGTTCCTCCAGGCACCAGTACTCAATGGCACATTGGCTGAGATGCTGACAAGTCTCTCTTTTGGTTTCCAAGAATCTTATCCTTATGTGTGTTGCTGATTATTCACTGCAGACTGTGCATTTTAATTAAAATTAGAGATAAAATACCGCAGACTTCTGCCTTGGCTTTGCAGAAAGATGGAATTATTTAATATCTACTGCCTTCAGAATCCAGGAAATTATCCCAAAAAATAGCTAATCCTATAGTTCCACTAGTATTCTGTAGTTCATGGTCATCTTCCAGCGGAGTCCAGAGGAATCATCTAAAATTCATCTACCTCTCTGAAGGTAGAATGCCGCAGCCTGCCCCCATCTGAAGGTAGAATGCCGCAGCCTGCCCCCATCTGAAGGTAGAATGCCGCAGCCTGCCCCCATCTGAAGGTAGAATGCCGCAGCCTGCCCCCATCTGAAGTCCATGAGTTAATTAAGAGTTAACAAAAAGTAAATCCCGGCACTCCAACGAGTAAATAAAAAGTCTTCTTTATTATTCACATATCGTTTAAAAACAAGGAATGCATAGCCTACGCGTTTCGCGCATCTAGCGCTTACTCATGGCTTACAATTAAATTAAAAAATGGTTACTTAAATATAACTTGTATCATCCATTTCCGGTAACCTGCCATTGGATTGATAGTTCCCATGTGATCAGCTTACTTAATCAAGCCGTACCAGATGTGAGCCCATAACCCTGTTAGCTGTGCAAATAAATTACACCTCCTATGTACATCACTGCATAGGGTGGAAATAATCGTCAATTGCACGCACGTATTATCTGTCAGCTGAAATTACAGATAGTTTGTTGTGTGTGAGAGCTGCACATCAATCATCTGGAAGGTTAAACCGTGAAAAAAGACATGTGAAAAATAATAATGCAACAATGTACATAGTTATTGAAAAATGTATGAAAACAAAACAAAAGTAAACAATGTATCAATAGATGACATACAGTTACCCATTAGGGTCATATATCAAACTTCAAGTTTTGGTAAAAACGTTACAGGTTCCAAAAAAGTACAAATCAGTAAGTCTTTATCGGATGTTAACACAGTCGGCAGGAATGAAGTATCAGTAATTAGAAGTATAGCCATAGAAACGAGTTAAAAGACAAAATCTGACTTTTAAAATTCATAAAAATATCATATAATCAAACGCCCAACACAATATAGCATGATAGATGGTATTCTAAATATATTAATTCATTAGTTTGTGTTTTGATTCCTAACTCATTACAACAAATGATATAACTAATAAAATAGTGAATTGCCATAAAAGACTATACTTAATATCAAAAATTATATAAGTGAAAAATCATTATAAAGTGATAGTGTAAATTATGATAACCATAATGTTGATAAAATAATGATGATAAAAAATGTATAATACATATAATAAGACATTTTTTATCATCATTATTTTATCATTATGCATTCCTTGTTTTTAAACGATATGTGAATAATAAAGAAGACTTTTTATTTACTCGTTGGAGTGCCGGGATTTACTTTTTGTTCGCTGTTTGGAAAGTCCACCTTCCCGGAGTATCCATTTACACATCAGGAGATTTGAGCGGTTAGTACAAAATACTGTATATCGTTAATTAAGAGTTAGTCTTGAACTCCAGAGTATAAGTGTTGCAGCCCTACTTCCATCTGGTGGCTGAGGAGTTCTAGCCTTGACTGAAAATATTCCATGCTACCCATAGATACATTTTATTCCACTGCCATCTGCTGGCCAAGTAAGAACTACAGTATCCTGCATTGTCTGAGTAAGTAGACACCTATAGTAAAAGCTGCCTGTTTGGATACAAATTCACCAGGATGCAGTTTGATGAATACACGATTAATAAGTGGCAATTTGATATGTATTTGGACCTTTACTTTTATATATAAACCCCTTAATGAGAAAAGAAATGAAATAGTAGATTTAATGTGGGATAAACTAAGTGCCTTCTTTCTGTTTGTTGTGCAGGTGTAACCCTACCAGTGTTTGAGCATTACCAGGAAGGAGGAGACAGTGAGTACCATTTACACATCTCTCCCACTGTGGGGAAGTGGTGTATATAATATACAGTCCATTGGGCAGGGTCTGCTCATGTTCCCCTCTCCTGTCCCTTAGGCTATGAGCTGACTGGCCTGGCAAGAGGTGGGGAACAGCTGGCCAAGCTTAAGAGGAATTATGCTAAGGCTGTGGAGCTGCTTGTGGAATTGGCATCACTTCAGGTATTGTATATGAAAATGTTTAAAGGCATACCTGACTGCCCGTCTGATCATTTTTACATAACCAAAATATCATGTTTCCAAAGAAAAATTAAGAGCTCTGGTCCCCTCTAGCGCCACCTCTCTGCCACTCATCTGATAGAATATCCTGTGGTTTGTTTCAGACCTCATTTGTGACACTAGACGATGCAATCAAAATTACAAACAGACGTGTCAACGCCATAGAACACGGTAAGGGAACCTTATAGTATCAAAGCTCTACAGCATGTATAAACATGATTTAAATATGTGGCTGGTGTAGATAAGGATAAGTCATATTTATTGTTTTCATTTGTAGTGAAATAAACTGAATTATAAAAGTTGGTTCTTAAAAGCTGGATGGAGTTTATTTCCTTCTCTCCCAAAGGAAATCTATACATTTATTACAGATCCCTTGTTTTCTAAGAGAGTTAATTATGACTTTCCAGGGTGAAAGTTATTAAACTCGAAAAAGCCAATCTTGACCTTTTTCAGTTTATCCCACGAGATCTCTGCTGTCTGTTCAAAATCAATCAATTTTTACCGATAGAAACTTTTCCATCCATTTTTTTCTCTTGGATTTTTCGATGGAAAGGTATCCCTAACACTAATGTAAAGTACGGCTACATTTCCATCGAAAAACCCGATCGAAAAGTTTCTATTGGTAAAAATTGTAATGAATTCTTTAGAAATAGGCGTATTGATGCAAAATGATGTCTAAAGAAGACAATGCCACTATAACTCTCTTTTTCTAGTTAACAACTACAGCACATGCTGAAAATAGGCAGTAGCATGTTGGTCAGATAAATTGAAACAATTGTATTCACCAACTTTAGCAAAGTCATTTATGCTGGTATGCTTCCAAGAATCTCTTCCTTAACCCTACAACGCATGACGTTAAAATATATATATTAACGTCATGGGGGCTTTTTAGGCCCCCATGCACATAATGTAGAAAAACACACTTAAATAACTTTCACAAGTTTATTTCAAAATTGTTCAATAAAATATGAATAGTGGACAACATTTTAATTATAATTTTTCACAGAAAACACCAAAAAATCTTTTTTTTTTTCCCCAAATTTCACGCAAAGACATGAAAACGCACAAAAATGCATAGAAATCTATAGCAAACTAGCTGCAGCTACATTTTTATTCTAACTTTCTTTTCTATTATATTAGTCTTCCAAACAATTCTGACATGTTATTTTTTCAGAAGAATGTTCTTTGCAAAGAGTTTCCTTACAAGTGGAACAATATCGCTCAGTTTTCCTCTCTATGTTTCTCGGACACATGAAACAATGCTTTTGTTTTCTTTCTCCTGGCTCTGGAATAATCTGAAACTGTACGCCACACTGTTTCATTGCTTCTTTAGGTTGCTTTGGCAAGCATTTCAAGTCGCTTCGCTCTATCATGTGAGGCATTACAAGTTCATGACAAAGGTCCTTCAAGAATAAGCGTCTCCTGTCCTTCCTCTGTGCTTGAAATTCCGGATGAGTTTCTGTTTAAATAATGAATGAATTTAGGGCTGCTACATCAAGCATATTTGAAAATAGTACTATAGGCCATCGTTTTGTTTGCCTCTTACACGAATATTCTGCCACCATCTCATCCATTTTATCTACACCTCCTTTTGTTGCATTGTAATGCAGGATGATTTCTGGTTTCAATTTTTGGTTATTGCTGTCAACACTGCAATCGTGATGCATGGTACTGAGTAAAATTACAGATTTCTCCTTCTTCACCTTGTAAGATACCAAAGTCGCTTTGTTATTGAATCCAAAGACACTCTCATAAAGTGCTCGCTGACGATTGTGTTTAAATGCTGCTGGAATTTCTCGTCTGTTTTACCAACAAGTGTAATAGCTTTTGCAAGCAGAAAATTGCCTAGTTCAACATTGGTGAAATAATTGTCCATGGTGCTGTTTCTACCTGAATTGAATATTGGAACAGCAAGAGTTTTGACTATTTCAGACCCCAGATCCTTCTGTACTGGTGCACCAACCTGTTTGCCACAGTAGATTACACCATTTATGCCATAATAATCTGCAGAATCACACATCCAGAAGATTTTTATTCCGTACTTGGCTGGCTTGCTGGGCATGTATTGTATGAATATGCAGCATCCTCTGAATGGTACAAGTTGCTCATCTACAGTAACATTAGTACTAGGATTGTAAAGTTTTGTGCAATTTTTGATAAACATGTTCCAGATAAAACTGATAGGGGCTAATTTGTCTGTTTCAAACCTTGCTGCACGAGTTCGCCTATCATCAAAGCGAATGATTCTTCTAATTTCCTCATATCTGCCCACTGACATTGTCGCCTTATAGTGTGGATCAGAAAGTGGGTCCAGAAATAATTCTCGTATTGGGACATCATACGATTTTTGACTCCCTGCCAGCAGGAAAAGTCCAATATATACATAAAGTTCCTCTTTTGAAATTTTTCCAGGACTTATTTTTTGCAGAAGCGATAAGTCTTCCTTCTAGGTTTGAACATAATAGGACCTCTTCTGCAATATTGTCAGAAGAACAAG
>WMED01027041.1:0-10700 GCA_019650415.1 Pipa parva | reverse complement strand
GATCGTTGGAAAATAAATCGATACATCGATTAAATAGATGAATCGTTACACCCCTAGCATATACATATCCCCTTGTCCCAATACATACTGATGCTTAAGATACTAGAAGAAGTAATGACTTTATTTGGCTGTATTTGGGTTAGTTATTTAGGGCCTAAGGAATCACTAGTTTCATATTTTTCTAATGTTCCTAGTCTACAATATACCCTTTATTGTCTGCTTGTCTCAAAAACTCAACGTCCCAGGAGAAACAAACATTGGAAAAGTAAAATAATCCTAACTTCCTAGGTACCCAAATCTAGTGTAATTATATGAAGGAATATTGGAGCATCTCGGAGAAACATGACATTGTTAACGCTGCAGCCTGCAGTACAGACAAATCCTAAAAACCAAACAAACCCATGACTTTTTAAGGCCTGCAGGGCACACCAAGTAGTGTGTACTGGCATGCAAATATATATTTAGCTCTGTAATTATATGGTTCATTCTTTAAACTATTTTATCTCTGTTCCCGCCTACAGTACATCTCACAGGAAGGGTTATTTTTATGATTATTTGTCACACTATGTATTTTTTTTACATTGTCATATGAATGAATGAATGAATGATCAGAGTAACAGCTTCAATTTTAGCTTTGTAAATACAGTACTGAATTCTATTGGGAATAGATATGCTTTAGCAGCAATAACTTTGAAAGGCAATCAAGCCATTTTGGGCCACCGTTACAGTGGAATGCTTTGAACTCTTTCTTCAGTCCATGCTTAAATTAATTAAGGTTACAAAAGCAGAGTTGTTCCCTATCATGCACTTAGTACCTATTGTTTCCTATGAGATAATCTACACAGGCTATTTTGTTTTGCACCATAGACAACAATAAGCCTAATTAAAAACAGCTCAGCTACAAAGAGAAAACAGCCAGTGTGGCTTCAGTGTACCAATATCAGTTCTAGCTTGATATCAAGATAAGTTTGTACACTAGATTTCCCTGATCATATACAGTACAATACAAGTGGAAATAGAAAATACTCCTTGTTATATGATGATTTTATCATGAGTTAAATATGCTCTATTTCAGTATACCTTGGTTAAACAGGAATTTCATTCTAAGGGTATATTTTATTACAGGGATAGATTAATTAATTGTAAAATACAGTATTTGTATTGTATTGTATCTGAACACTGTACTGCTGCTTGGAAAAAGCTTTAGTTAAGGCTGTACAACTCCTGCTATATATGGACAAACTAATTCAGCAGAGGACACTGCCTAAACACACATACACTATGACCCAATAGAATGTAGTAATGTGCGCTGCCTTTCATTTTATTTATCTGTCTGTGAACATTCTAAAATGGTTTATATAAGAGCTTCTTTTATTTTATTGTCTGTGTGTGAAACATAGATTCCATAAAGATTTAACATGGAAAAGTAGACTGACTCCATGTTTCCAGCCAAGAGAGTTTGATAAATAGGCGTCCAGTTGCAGGAAGATTGGCTGTCTCTCTATTTTGGCTACTGTTGGATATTTATTTAACAACTTTCCAGACCACTGGCTCCTAAGGTCTTTTAAGCACAGCCCAAATCTTTTAACATCTAACTCAAATGTAAAAAAAAATATTGATATTATTTTCACAGCTGTAAATCAGTTTTACTGTTGTTAAAGTGGGAGTTACTAAAAGATAGTGTCCTTTTGTATTGATACTTTAAGGGCATATTTATCAAGGAGGTAAACATGTTGCACTGAAATTTTGTATTCAAATTTTTTTGATTTAAAGGAATTGGCCATTCCGGCGGGGTTTACTGGTGGGTCACTATGCCCCAGTCTAAACCTGCAGGTTGGTATAGAGGACCCCTCTCCCCATGGCAACAACCCCCTTCTGTGCCCTTGGATCACAAAAATGTACTTACAGAATCTGGGGGTCTGAGACACATGGCTGTTGTACTAGAGCAGGGGTCTGCAACCCATGCTTCTTGAGCCAGATGTGGCTCTTTTGATGGCTACATCTAGCTCTTTGACTGTAACAAGTGGTGTGCTCACATGTAAGCACCGCTTGTTACAGTCTTCCGGCTAATTGTTGGCAAGTGCTGTAGATACAAAGCTCTCTCAGCGCTTCTGGGTTACTAGCCAACAAGAAGCTATTGACATCACAGTGCTTTCGGGTTGCTAGACAATCCAGAGCCACTGACATCACCTATGTGACGTCACATATGACGTCAGTGGCTCCGGATTCAAAAGGGCTGAGCAGAGCCGCACGTTTATGGCTCTTTCAGCCAAAAAGGTTGCTGACCCCTGTACTAGAGGATTCACATTCACAGAGAGGTGCCAGATCCCCTGCAAAAGCTGCATCCCCTATTATTACACCACTGGATGTAACAGAAGTACCTTTATTTTAAGAACCACATGTGCTGGGCCAACACATAAAAATTTTCTTTTCAGAACCTTTTGGTGCATGCCAACAAAAGAGAACGTTTTGTACATAATTGGTCAAAGAATATTCCTTTATTTTATTTGTCCAGGAACATGATTTGCTGATACACTGTTACTGACATTTGGGTCCCAGGTGTGCATATAGCATGGTGCTGTGACAATTGCAGTACATGAGTTATGTTGTACTTACTGGGGCATGATTCTGTTAGAAGAACAGTAGTACCAAAAATGAAAATCCCTCAAAATAACTTACACTTAATATATATTGAACCTGTGCTTCCAAAAATTCTAATTTGTGACTATAAAGTATATGATATTTAGCTATATAGCTTTAAAAATAGGGCTTTCAGGCACATATCCTTAGATGTAATATCTAATGGAACTAGGCTAGGGGGGAATATTTACTAAAAGGGAATCATTTTTCCCTGGTAGATTGATATCGGCGATACTGATAGTTACATTTATCAAGCCCTTTTCAACGGTTTTTTACTTTTTCAAGTATTTGTCTGGCACCTTCGCACCACTCCTCCACTTAGCCAATAGTAGAAGTACCTGTGCGTGCGCACAAAGAGCTCCGTAAGTTTGCGGATTTCATAGTCGCCCGAATTGGTCGTGTATTTGCCACTTCACAAACTTTGCTCAATAAGCGAACATGGGGAAGTGAGGAATAGGCTTGAAATCACGGCTCTATGTGACTATTCGGACTTCAGTCAATGAGGCTCATAGTGTTGCAGCTCTTGCCTACAAAAGGGCAGATAAATAAGGCTATTTAGGAAAACATCCTAGGGTCAGCGTGTTCTCTGAGCATTTCATAAAATATTAAGTCAACATGAACCTCTTTAGTAGGTTAATATAAATAATTAGAACATAGCACTTTAAACTAGCTCTTAGTTGGATAACTAATTTCTCTTGTAATATATATAACAATTATTACACACTTAAGAGTGCTCTAATTTAGAATTTTGTCTCTGAGTCAGCCTTGTAATGTTTCATTTGTCTTTAATCATAGTATAAAGGTTTTCGTTCTGATTTCTGGTTTTAGTTTAACAACTTAATGGACTCCATAATCACAATGGAATCTTCTGACTCAATTATTTTCAGATTTTAGCATCTAACCCCACCCCCCGTGCGTTTTCCTAGTTCAGTCAATTACTCCATAACGTCCTCTTTATGCTGAATAGTCAACAATCTCCATTTTAATTTCCACCATTTATTTTGTTCTTTCTCCTTCTGTCACTGCTAAACTGTTTTATCTTTCCCGCTATTCTATGTAGCAAGTCTGTCCCCAAAGACTCTGCTATGAAAGACGAGTATATTTGTCACAACAGATCGTACAACGATTGGGGGGTGGTGGGATTAGAAAGCTTGCTTTAACCCAGAATAATATAAAATGCTAGTTTATACCTGAAACAAACTTGATAAATACCAAATGTCTAGTGTTTGTGAGTCATGTATTATTTCACAGTAGTTATGCCAAGATTGTATTATCTTTCTCTTGGCTTTAATAGTTAAACTAAAAGTTTGCTTCACTTTAAATAATGTGTTGTCAGCACTAATGAAAAATGCATTGGATATCTTAAAATCGTACTTCAGCTTGTGCCAATAATGAGAATGAATGATCTGACAATACAAAATGTCCAGTCCAGGATCAAAATGAAAGCCTTTTGTAAATAAGTAAATATTGACATTTTGTCTTGCCTAATGCCAACTTTCTGAATTCTCCATATTGTATTGTTAGTTTTGCTATATACCCTCTAGCTTGTGTTATTTTAATTCCAATTCCTCCTGCTTCACAAACATGCTGGAAATTCATAATTAGCATTGCAAATTTGCAATTGATTTTGTACCCTTAGCAGCCAATTAGCTTTGATCAGTTTACTCCAGTAAAGTTTGTACTATAACAAATCTGTCTATTAGGCAGTGGTTTACCAAGAAAAACATTTTGTCAGCTCATATGGATTCATCCTATCTGAAATGATCAATAACATACAGTTCAGGATGATGGTCAAGTGCAATTCAGTCATTTACTGCCACCTACTGGCATTATTCCACATTGTTTTTGTATTTACTTAATGGCCTTGCTAGATTTCAATTCAAATAATTGTAAAAGAAAAATGTACTGTGTATTATGTGTATGTTGTTATTTAATAAACATTTGAAAGAAACTGTATTTCTATAAACACTAAACTTCAATTAATGGATTTTTGCCAGAAACACTTGAAGCTGTTATGTTGTTTAATGTAGGAAAACATCCTTTATAGAGCAGAAATAAGAAAAAGACACCATGACGAGACTTGGCATATTTTTACCACAAACATTCACAGCATTAAGGGCCTTATAGGGTGAATTCACCTGTCAAATTCTCTGTACTACAATTCAAGTCGCATTGGCAAACTAGACACAAAAACACTTCTCATTATTGACTAATTAGCAAATCGTCTCATCGAACAAGCGGACTGCGGCAGTTGCTGTTAAATGCTTTGTGTGGTGTAGTCAGACAGATAGATAGGATATGTAGTTATGCAGAGTGATTTCCCCAGTGAAGTGCAGTGACATCATCCTCACCATATCCCTGTAACTGTATATAAGTGATTTACTGTATATACAGAATATAGGCGCAAGCCCTATATTCAAAAAGGAAGTCAAAGTGTGAGTCTGAAAACCATAGGACCTGTAAGTCTAACTTCTATTGTGGGTAAACTGTTTGAAAAGCTTGTCACGTGTTGGGGCTTGAAACTTAAATACTGGATAAATAATTGCAGTGAAGTGCAGAGGAAACACAGATGGGGAACCATGGGACTGGATGCCACTAAAGATACTGGAGCACCCTGAGACCATTACACCTCTAGAGGCACTGAGGCATACTGGAATAGCAATAACAGGAACATGTGCAGGAAAAGTACAAGACAGAAGTGCAGTGGATTCACCTGACCACAGTGAGGTTGGCACAGGATAACCCCAAGGCACGGAATCTGAGGAGGGCCAAATCTTCACCTTTAAACCCCCGGAAGGAAGTACTGGGATTTACAGCAGACACCTCCCACGGTTATAACCCCCCATTGGTGGCAGCGGGCTGAAACAAAGGAACAGGTGAATATAGGAACTGCAAAACTACCACTCACTGGATCTTGAGGAGCGTAGCATACCTTTAAGAGCAAACCAGTGAGACCAAACACTAAAGCTGTCAGAAGACACGGTACACAGCTGGCCTGAAGATATTCCAGCTGGCTAGGCAGAAGAGCTGACACTCGCTGGTCCACAAGAAAAGCTGCGACTGAAACAGCTTCGGAGAAGGCACATGCAGTTAGTACAGTAAAACAGCAGCTTAGACTAAAGGTAAAGGACATTAACACTAGAGCACTATGTAACAGTGCTCAGTCCCTTTTGAATCTGGCGCTGCTGATGTCACATATGACGGATTGGCTAACAACCCGTTATCATATTAATGGATATCGTATATTGTATTCCTTGATTTTTTTCCAAAGCATTTGATACTGTGCCACATAAAAGGCTGGTACATAAAATGAGGATGCTTGGACTGGGGGAAAATATGTGTAAGTGGGTTAATAAGTGGCTCAATGGTAGGAAACAGAGGGTGGTTATAAATGGTACATGCTCACTCTGGGGTCAGTTTTGGGCCCTCTTCAATATATTTATAAATGACCTTGCTGAGGGATTGCATAGTCAAATCTCAATTTTTGCAGATGATACTAAACTCTCTAAAACAGTTAATACAAAGGAGGAGAGTACTTTATTACAGATGTTCTAGATACATTGCAGGTTTGGGTATGAAAGTGGCAAATGAGGTTTAACACTGATAAATGTAAGGTTATACATATAGGAAGGGACAATGCATGTCTAGATTATTTTCTGAATGAGAAAACACTGGGCAAAACAAACATGGAAAAGGATTTTGGAATTTTAGTTGACAATAGACTTAGTTGACAACTGTCAGCCTGCCTTTTCTTTCCTGAGTCAGGTGGGCGGGGCTAAATGACATTATAGTTCCTCCAATCAGATCCCTGCTAGATTGTGATTGAATGGATCTGATTGGAGAAGCTATAATGCCAATCATCATTTAGCTCCACCCAACCCAAATCAGGAAAGAAAAGTCAGGCTGACAGGGAAGATGACAGAGAGAAACACTGTATAAAGGAACATTTAAAAAAAACAAAACAAATATATTTACATAAACATTTATTTAATTAATAGATCCTTAATTAGTATTAGTTTTGAAGTGACAGGTGCACTGTAAAGCAGACGTAACTGCTGCAAAAATTGAGGCCAATTTATTGACACCTTGTCGTCCGCTAGAGCAGAGATTACAAAAACAGGCTACAAGAGAACCCCCATTTTGAGCAATTCTGTATATGTATTTGGCCTGTGTGGAAGAAAAAAGTAAAAGCAATGCCCACATGTTTTTCTGACTCTCCCTTTTCAGTCTTTAGTATGCTATTAAAAATCAATTCTTTGTGTTGTTGTACAGGTTTACAAGAGTGTAGTGGAACTCATACAGTCTGTGTTTTGATTGGCTCCCTTCCTTGTAAACTCCTTAATATTACCCACATGGCACTGATCCCCAGCAGGCTCGGCTCACATCTATCCAGCACATCTGTCTCACTTAGGATTTTGTTTGCTATGAAGAAAGATGAACCTTGTTAGCTTTCTTAGACCTCTGTCATTACAGCCCATTGTGGTTTGTTGCTTCAGTAGATAATTCCTTGGATTTCTTTCTGGCATTTTTTATTGGAACTCTGGAGGATGTTTTGAATAATCTTTCACTGAGACAGATCTCGTTCTGTAAGCTAGAACAGCAGACAGTTTCAGAATACAGCTGATGTTTTAACACTAAACGCTTCAGCACTTGGCATCTGTGGGTATTATTTAATGCTATATACACAAGTCATTTTGTTTCTATTGTAGCAGATAGCCAGACTGCTACATCAGGATGTCTGATTTCTCCTCCAACTGTTGTTGAACTACAACTCCCAGGACTGAAACCCAGCTGTTGTTAGTTGTTGAAGGGATGTTGAAAGTTGTAGTACATCAGCTAGATGAATAAGTATGAATGTATTGGATGACGTCACACAACTAATATAGTACAAACATGGTTTAAGCCATACGAGTTCAGTTGAATAGAAAGAAAAATGAGTACTGTATGTAGTATTATATGATACTTTATTTGGACTAACAATTCATTGTTTAAGACAAGCTTTCCAGAGATATTCCCTCTTCATCAGGTCTGCTCTGTTAGTCCAAATAATGTATCATATAATACATTACTCATCTTTCTAACAGTTAATATAGTGACATCATGAAACACCTGTTCACACCTGATATGATATTATTAGGTGAGTCTGTGAGTTGATCCAGTCTACCTCTTAGGCAAGGTTCACAGTGGCGCATAGACACACACTGTAAATCCCTATGCCACTTACCTGTGTCAGCCACACTAGTACTATATGCAAGTACACCGTGAATGCTTGCAACAGAGGTATGGACACAACATGAAGAGTGCGGCCAAATAGGAGGAGCCATGAACGCAGAGGGAGCATTCACATCGAGTCTTGTAAGTACAATAGAAAAGTACATCCCTAATATAAGCTGGCCTGAATATTGCTGGCGTATTTTTGGATCGCACTTTTCTAAAATACGCTGTCGTATTTACTCCAGTGTGAACCTGGCCTAAAAATCCCAAATGAAGATGTACAAGCGACCTCACTATACAGGTTATTCTGACAGATCTCCATTTGCTATTTTTCTCCATTTGCTGAAGAGGCTTTAGGACATGAGTCCTAGGCCCTATTCTCCTTTGGTATCAACAAGGTGTGAATTTGACTGTTGATTTCACAAACAGCGGATTCCCATAGTAAATCCGCTACAATTTCCCCATTGTAAAGTTGTGAAAATTTTTTAATGTTAATATTGCGACAATTTTCCCATAATAAAGTCGTGACTGCGACAATATTCTCCTTATAAAGAAGCGACTGCGACAGTAGCAGTCTATTGCAACTGTCTTTACCGGGGGAATTCGCACTTATATGCAACAATTCGGACTTTAGTGAATAACCCCCTCAGCGTGCATTTATATGTGAAGAATTTTTACACTTTTCTAAATACTAGTTAAAAAATAGCATATTTTTAAAGACTTTTTTGGAATATAAATGTCACATGTATCTTTATGGTCTATCTGAAATTACCCATAATACAGCAACCGTAAAAAAGAAGGCTCAAAATCATCATAAATATTTTCTTCCTAACACTCTTACCCATGAGGCTTGATTTTCATGTTAACTTTGGTCACATAGGGGCCCTTATTCACAAATGTGCGAAGTGAGCCGCGTAGTGTTTGACTCACTTCGCACATTGTGTTATGCGCATGCTGATGTCCTGCACGCGGACATCAGCATGCGCATTAAAGGGATTCCCCTCCCGGCGAGGAGACTCGAGTGCTCTTGCCGGGAGGGGAATCCCTTTAATGCGCGTGCTGATATCCGCGCACAGGACATCAGGACGCGCATAACCTAGTGTGCGAAGTGAGTCGAACACTATGCGGCTCACTTCGCACATTGGTGAATAAGGGCCTGAGAGTGAATCACATGTGGTCTCCTAAGACAGTCCATGTGTGTACAGTGTGACGTTCCCTGTGCAATCTTTGTATAGTTTAGAGAGTCCTGATTTCCTAATGTCCCCTGCTTCAGCACTGAGTGACACTGTTTGATATGTACAGCTGGTTACAGGCATACACAGCATTATAACATGAACAGCTACTTCAAAGGGTAATAATAAACACTAACACAGGATAGCACTCCCTGCCTTTGGAACTTCCTACACATGCGGTGCTCAGTACGAAACACCAGCTCCATAAATGGAAACCACGGATTTTTTTCTATCAAGTTTCTTGCAGCACCACAGTGTGTTCAGTGAATTCTGTGTGTTTTGGATTTTGTGGCCCAGTTCATTTTGGTTCAATTGGGCCATTCATTCGGGAGTTAGAAAGTTCTAACTGACAAAAGCAGGGAATCTCTGTATAAGCCTGTCTTACATCCCCCATGGTTTAACTCATGCTTTAGTTGTTGTTATTGTAGATCAGGATGAACAAGATGAATGTCTGCAAGCTGCCAGTTTAGAGATATTATGGTTTATTAATATATCAGTGCATAACTGCTGAATTATGTCTGTGAAAAAAGACACAAAGGACCTTGTTAACTAAAGCCCGAACAGTCATGTAGAGCTGTGAATTCACATCTATTCTTCGCTTCTCCATGTTCGCTTATTGACTAAAATTTGGGATAAACAACCAAAACAAAGCAGCGCTAAAAAAGTACCAGTGATATATAAACAAATGTATAAAAAAGTGTAAAAATCTCAGGATGAGTGCATAAAATCAAACAAACATGTGTTAAATGTCCATAAAATATTGATTGCAGCTTAATCCAAACGAAGTCTGTTTCAAAACTCCTTCTCATAAAATTACAAAAGAAGTACTGGATTCTCTGGAAAAAGCACAAAAAACACACATAGTGCAAAACTGTATAACAAATAGAGGATGTAGGACAATGCTCAGATCACCAAGTAAGGATTGTGTGTAAGATGGGGAAAATTAAAGTACCACGTGTTATGTATAAAATGGCCGATCACCGACTCCCATATGAATAAGCGCTTATTGTAATATGCTTAGTATTTCAGATCCATCAATGGGATAAATAAGTAGCAACTTTAAGAATCCACAAGGAAACCGTGCCTCTCCAATTCCAATGACCGACAAGGATATGATGTATAGAAACAGAGAAAACAAAGGCTCCACATAAAGTAGTACAGTTTAATAAATTAAAATAATTAAAATATAAGTATTGCACTTACAGAGCGCATTCTTGTATCATGCATAATAAGAAAAACGATGTTCAACCGGGTAACTGCACAATATCCTCCTTATGCTTCAGTGAAATTTAACATGTACCGACCTGTAGACTGATGCAAACATTGGTGGTTCGTTTGTGTGGGAGAATACCTTTACCCTCTGGATAGTTGAACGCTGCTCAACGCATTTCGCCAGGCACTGCGGCTTCCTCAGGAGCAAGAATAAAGTTTGGGATGTGGCGAATACTTGACCAATTCAGGCATCTACAATAGTTGCAAACTTGCGGAGCTCTTCGCACTACATGGTATGCGCGTGCACAGGAATTATGCTCAAAGACAGAAGAGATAAGAGTTTCAGGGGGTAATTCAGGAAAGTGCGAACTTACCTGGTGATCCTTCGATTCACCTCGCCGA
>WMED01027039.1:0-10700 GCA_019650415.1 Pipa parva | reverse complement strand
TTCATTGGTTATATTCCAGTGAAGTCTTACTCCTGTGTCTTTTTAGTGTTTGCTTTAAACCAGCGGTTCTCAACCTGGGGGTCGCACGGCCATCCCACGGGGGTCGAGATCCGCTGCCGCGCCCAGAAGCACCCGCAGGACCCTTCTTATAAGGGTTCCCAAGGGGTGACGTCAGCCGAAAATGTCACCACGTGACACGCGTACATGATGACGTTTCGCCTACACGTCACCACGTGACGTACGAACGTGATGACGTTTCACCTGGACATCACCACGTGATGCGCGTACGTGATGACGTTTCACCCGAACATCATCATGTGATGCGCGGTGACGTCATCGCCGTGGATCGTGGCATATAATAGGTTGAGAAACACTGCTTTAAACCATTGCATAGTTGCTAGGTTAACACACTAGTAAACCGAGAATGGTTTAAATGCCAGACTAGAGAAATAAAATTATCTACATAGGATTTGTAGCGTTCTTATTTGTAGTTTTGATATGAACACTTTGAAGCATTTGGATCAGCCAATACCAATCAGCTGCTTTAAAAGTAAATCTGCTAGGTCCACTTTAAACACATTTTTATGTGATTTTTGTCAAAGTATATTGTGTATTTGCAAGGTCACTGCAAAGGTCATTTGAAACTGTAGCAATAGTTTTGTTCAGTTCAGTATCTATTTTTTATTTACATATATTTGCTGAAAAATCAGACTGTAAAAACAAAGAACATAAACAGGTTGCTTTGGCTTTAAATATGTGACAAGAAGGAATGCTGAACCAGCCCTAAGCTTGTAACCTTAGCACCCCACTTAGAGAGAAAAAACAATATAAACCATTTTGCAAACATTCAAAAGAATGCTTTGTGGCATTAATATTTCTAGAAGATTCTAAATGGAATGGCAATTGTATTGTACTTGTCACTGCATGGCAATTCATCTATTGAAAGCTACCTTGCTTGTCAGAGACAGAAGCCAACCCCCCCCCCACCACACAAGGTCACCTTCTGGGTTTATATCCTCAAATCAGAGCTTATCTGATAAACTATAAATTCTCTGAATTCAAATTCTGAACCTAATAATGTCATTTATAATTATGCTACATTTTCAACTGCAAGGATTTTTTTTTTTAAATTTATAAATGGTTTAAGCCAATAATATTTCACGTCAGTTTGTGCAGCAAAACAGTGATGTGTTTGGAAGAGTTGAACTGGAGCGTTACCGGAAACCCTAGCTGACAGAAAAGAAGTACCGGTAGATCCTCCCTGCTAAAGCATCTGAAAAAAAGATAACTATCAGCTTGTAATGCTGAATTCTTACAATACAGCGTATTTTTGTGAGAATAACAATATGCTTGTTTGTGGTATCAGAGGTTTCTAGCTTTGTGAGTTTCTGTTATCAAACAAGAAAGATATTGTGACGTTAAATCAGTTTTGTAAATTAAAGTTAAGATAATCTGGTTCTGATCTCTAGATTCTAGTTTGCTTAGAGATGGAGCAATCCTTAATGCAGCATTTGCTACATGGCACTCACCATATATTTCACTGGTAAAATCGGATGTGGTAGATGCTGCATTGAAAGTGATTCCATCAGAATATATTTTATATTTGTGTATGCAGAACTTGAAATGAACTTTTCTGGCATCCTAGTGATTTTTGCGAAGTTGTTCAGACAGTTCAACATTGTAACAATTTCTAACACAAATCACCCTTTTCTGTTTAATTTCCACCCTTACCTGTAATGTATCAGATTTGCTTTGTTTTCCCCCTGTGTATGGCACAAAGTTACCCTTTATATGGCACAAAATGGCTAGCAAAAAAAAATCAAAAAAAGAAATGATTTTGGGTTTATTTACTAAGACCATTTGCTGTTTTTGCCTGTTTTCCCCCATTTTTTGCCTTTTTTTTGACGATATCAAACTTTATCAAACCCTTTTATACTCTCTAAATTTTCTTACTAATACAAGTGTTCGCCTGGTTGAGGTTGGCAAAAACCCATTATTCCCTATGGAGACGGGGCACTACATTTTTTCTAAACCCTTGATGGAAAAATCGGTGATATCGACATCACTGTTAAAGGGCTCCATTCAAAGTATTGTCAATTTTAGCAGTATTAACGCACTGATATTGGTAAATTATTTTTTACTTTTCATAAGTTAGGGGGAAATTAAAATGTGGTGAAAAAGAAACTAAAAAAATTGGGCCAAAAGGTTGAACTGACCTTAGTAAATATCACCCAAATTTAAAGTCTCTGAGTATGCTCCCATGAATTTCCTGCAGAAGTAAATTTCTTCTGTGTGTTTTTTGCCACATTTTCATTTTCCACTAATTTAAATAAAGACGAAAAAAAAATCATCAGTAACTATCAATGTGTTAATACTACTACAATTCAACAAAACAACACTGGGTAACGAGCACAACTGAAAACACAGTAAGAAGTGGTGCAACACTATAGAGCCAAAATATGAATGTAAGAGGAAAGACAACAAGATGCTCTTTTAAAGGTGCACACACAAAAAATAAACTTTATTAATTAATTAAGACGCAGTGCCAAGTACTAACAAACACATACAAGACAGAATAAAAACAATTAAAACCATGATGGATCAGGCTGGCAAGGACTAGTAATGAAACAAAGTCATAATTAAAAAACAAAATTCAAAAGAAATTACAAAGAAGGAACAATCATAAAGTAAAGAAGTATAATAGTGGTTAATAAATAATCAAAAGAATAGAATGAACCCCCTAAATACCGTCAGTAGTGTCACAGTATTCGGAGCAGATAAAAGGCTGCAAGCATATATTTGCAAAAGGTATATGCAGCGAATTTTTTAGTTTTGATTATTTATTAACCACTATTATACTTATTTACTTTATGATTGTTCCTTCTTCGTAATTTCTTTTGAATTTTTGGTTTTTAATTATGACTTTTTTTCATTACTAGTCCTTGCCAGCCTGATCCATCATGGTTTTAATTGTTTTTATTCTGTCTTGTATGTGTTTGTTAGTACTTGGCACTGCGTCTTAATTAATTAATAAAGTTTATTTTTTGTGTGTGCACCTTTAAAAGAGCATCTTGTTGTCTTTCCTCTTACTACTACAATTTACACGTGATGTTAATGGAGCCCTTTTATATCGATATTGCCAATTTTTCCACCAGAGACTTAGAAAAATGTTAGTTCCCCATCTCCATAGGGATTAAAGAGGTTTTCGAGACCCTCGACCAGGCGAACACTTGTTAAAGTTAAAAAAAATTGTTTCATAAATTTTGATAATGCAAATCGCCAATATCGATCAAACAGGGAAAAGTCATTCCCTAGTAAATAGTAAATATTCCCTTAGTAAATACCATCCATAATGTGCACATTAAGAGAGGAAATACCAGATCCGGGTGGCAGTGACTATGGTTCATATGTATTGTGCTTTTCAATTATTGCCAGTGTGTGAAAATTGTTTTATAGTCAAAACATCAATTAGGCAGATCATTTCTTTATCATAGGCAATATTTATTAAGTGATGAAACACTTTTCACCATGTTCCCCTCTGTCTTTTAAATTTTACCTACTTTTTTTATATTATTATGGGATTTAAGGTGTATTGTTGGGAGCACTTTGCATACAAATGCTTAGAAATAAAAATTTCAATGTCATCAACAGAACAACCTTTAGGCTAATTGCGTGTAGGTATACAATAGTCTGTTTTTTTTCTACTAATGTCCACTTTTGTCAAAAGTAATTAAAATGGTTAGAGGTGTCAGAGACATTTTCGTTGGTTTGAAATAAAATTATTCGGGTTCAACGCTGGACTTGGGTATATTGACCCACCAGGAAGTCTCGCCCCTACCACGTCACATGGCCTGTTGGGCTGGTGTGCTGGGTGTGCCCTCTCAGGGCTTCGCTCTGGGCCTGGGATCCACTGGGAATTTTCCTGGGGTCCCGGTGGGCCAGCAAATATGCTTAAATGTCAATATTCTGTAGTGCCTTTAGCTCTGTAGCACCTTTTATGTTAATGTTATTGATTCTTGAAAACTGTTGTTAGACGATTAAGAAGTTTGTATAGCACTGTGCTTCTGTGCTTTTAATGACTCACAGAGGTTTTTCCAAGCATACATTTTGATTTTAGTGTAATCCTGACTTCTGCTTTCTCTAATTACAGTGTCCTTTGGGGCAAGCAAAGCATTTTCTGCCACTTTCTGATGGAGATTAAGAGAATAATATGACTTCTCCTGAAATTACACAAGAACAATGATTGGCTCCCTTTGCACTGCTGTAATGGAGAGTTAAATAATTTATTGACAAGCTTCTGGATAAATGCTTGTATGTCCTCTCCCTTTCAGAGCTTTTTCTATCCAATTTCTTAACTATTTCCCAAAAGATGGATTTCCTATCCTACATGGAATCTAAAAGTCCTAATTAAAATGGAACAGAACTTTGTCAGTTACTGTCAATATTTTTATTATGTTTATGTAATTGCATAGACAGTTAACGACTTGACTGCTTTTAATGAGTGGGTCATGTTATGCTATTTAAAAAGAGATGACTAGACTTAGCAGTTGTGAAATTAAAGCCTAAACTACTTTTTCCCTATTGAGTGGAAAAACAGTCTATACAGTCTATATACAGTCATCCTCATGATAACTATCTATTTTTGTAAACAAGTATTTGTAGAAAATGGGGTATAGTTCAGTTTTACGTTCATTTATCCTTCCTTATAATTAGATTGGCAGTCCCATAGTAATGTATTTTGGCACCTATATTCTGTGGGTGTGGCTTGATTAAGTCCCTGTATGATGTCATGACCCATATACTGTGTGTATATATATATATATATATATATATATATATATATATATGTAGGGTAGTGTTTGCCACGTGTGGCAGGATTAAAGTAGCAAGTTTTTACTCCGCAGTTTTGGGTTTTCTAAATATTATTAGCAGAAAAAGTATATACATAAAATACATGTATGTGCTTGCTGTACTGGTTTGATTCTGACAAGTGTAACAAGTAACCATATATTTTGTTATTATATCTACCTATTGCTCTAGTTTAGTATGAGTTTCTGACACCCACCTTGTATTGTGTGCACCTGCTCAATCATCTACCTACTCCTGAGAGAGGAACCACCCCGCTATCAGCTTTCAGTATTTGCATTCTGTAAGAGAATTAAAGCACATTTACAATTTATATGTATTAGAAAAAAACATTTGGGTGCATTTAATATATGATTTATCCCTCTTTCCTTTGTCTCTGCAATTTGTAGTTGCTGGTAACAGAGCTCCCTCCCTGGTATTTCAGAGAAACTTGGGTGGACCAGTCAGAATTTTCCCAGTGTATTCTGACAATTCAGCAGGTCACTCAAGATCACTGAAAGAACAGGGATGAGGGCTGTGAACAGTAGCTAGATCACTCCATGCTGTTGCACAGAGATGGAGGTAACTTTTAAACCAGTTTACATTGTTTTTTTTTTGTTGTTTTTTTTTTTTATGTTAAACTTTAACTGGCAAAAGTGCTGTATTTTATTTAGAGAATGCAAATATTAAAAGATGTCAGAAGACTGAAATCCCGTTTCAGAGAAGTCTTTCGTTCGTGGGTATTAAGGTGTTAAGTTCTTCTCAGACACAGGTAGAGATTAGGAGCTACAGCATTAGACATACTGTATACAAACACATTCACTGCAGTGTATTTGCTGCATTTACTCTTCTACTATTATTTTGTGGTATCATTTTTTGAATATTTTGTTCATAATTGGAACCTGCTATTACTGTCCCAGAGTAGAGTTTTTGTAACATTAAAAAAAAATTGTTACATTTTTTTGCAACTTTCAATGTGGCTTAAACACAGGCTGTTTTTTTTTTTTTCTTTTAAAGCAAATGGTTGCTGCATAAACAAAGTAATACTATATTTTCTAATTTCAACAAGGAACTGGTTGTAACATTTGCATTGGCAAGTCTAGTAAGAATGCCTGATCCATGTGAGCTTCCAGGGAATTCAGAAGGTGATAGCTGGATAACTAACCAAAAACATAAATACAGCAAAAATGTTAGTTTTTAGATAGCTAGTGAAAATAGATTATAGACTTTACTTAACCTTAAACATGAAAACAAAGTTAAAAACGCAACACTAGGACAATATTTGTTTTCATTTAAATAGCTGTGTTTTAAAATGGTAAAACATTAAAATCAGAGTCTGCCGGTAGTTCCTCTTGATAAACCCAAATATACGTTAAACATTAAAATATTTATTTTTTTATACAAAAGAATACATTTACATAATAATGACATAATCTGCAACATTACATCTGATGGTTGAGAGAGTGTGTGTGTTGCTAAATATTTAAAGTATGTGGTCCATTGTTATTTAATCTTATAGTCTGAAACTGTTTTTTTCTTTCCGTTCTGTTGCCTGTCCATTTCTGTCTAGCTTTTCACCCAGCACTTAGATTGACATAGTGTATTGCACAGGAGTGTATGAGAATGTTAGGTCAAATATACAGTCAAAAGACGTTGGCAAAATCCCACCTTTCCTGAACATTAGGGCAGATTTGGCTGCAGTTAAAATACAAAAGAGGAAGCATTTTAAACACATTACAGAGTATGCTAACTCAGGTCTCATTCTCCTGCTACTGCTTTATAACCTTCCATTTGAATTCTGTATTTCTTGCAGTTTTGTAGTTTCTATGTAAGGGTAATACCGACCTCACTGCTCATTATTCTGAGGGATAAAGGAGCAGCATGTGCCTGAAACTGCAAACCTTATAATCTGTCCTAATGGTGCATTATAAACACCTAGATCTCTAAAATCACTTTCAGTTGTGTCTGCGCTCTCTGAAAGCCATCTTTCAAATTATCAAAAAAAAAACAACAAAAAAAAAAAAACACATTTTTCCCACATACCCTGAGATAAAAGCAAAACTGCTGGCTTCATTGTGCAGAATAATTCATATGGGGGAACATTTTCCTTAGTGAACAACTGTAGATTATAAAAAGTTAAAGGCTAAATTTAGCTCTGATTTGTACTCTTATTGTCGCGTAGTGAATTAGGCTTTAGTGAATTCTGATGCATTTTTCATGCCTGGTTTCTTAAATTTTCTTTGTATAAAATTTGTTGATCATCAGACTGTCTGCAATGATATATTGGGAGACTCAGAAAAAGGTTAAAATTGAGAGATGAATTAGAAGGAAGAGACGTAAATTTAAAGCAAAGCCTTGAAACCAGAAGTCTGTCATTCGCTCTTGTTACAGCATGTTTGCCCCTTGTCGACTTAATTTCATTGTCTTTATTTCTTATTCATAGGCTACTATTTGCAAAGAATTGACTCCATTAATGAACCTCTGCATGGGGCAGACACTTCAGAAATCATGGCCTTATCCACAACCGTCCAAATGGGGTCTTCCAACACTTAAGTACACTTCTAACACTTCTATAGGTCAGTATTTAGAAGACCACTGGTTGACTGGGTACCCCTGATTTACTGCAGGCTACCTACAGTAGTTTCCCCTGTTTCTCCTATTTTTAGCCTTGTAAGTGCAGTGGATATGGTATAGTGCAGTTGATTAAATTGACATTAAGAAACATTACTAACATCCCAAAGTGGAAGCCCCATCTGATCTTAACTGAAATATTATTGTACACTAGCGTGTAAATTCAGTTTAGTGAATTCCCATCAAATATATTTTTAATTGGCAGCAGTATCCTTTAAATGCAAACAGATCTAGCATAGCACAGTTGGTTTTGATATTAAATGAAGAACCAGAGAATTAATCAACAGTCAGTCTTTCCAGAATTCTGGTAACCCATAGCAACCAGTTAACTGTTCACTGTATAGAGGAAATAAAATTATGAAAACTAAATTCTGATTGGTTGCTATGGGTTACTAGACCTCTGTTAATGATTGCCCCCCTTTTCATGAATTCCCCTTCACTGAGTGGGAGAGAATAGAAATGGTTTAGCTCCAGTTTCCAGTCTAAAGAATAATAAATAACTCCAAGTAATAGACACATCATAAGACATATTTATTAAGGGATAATAGTCCTATGAATAAAAAAATGACAATATGTAATAACTGTCAGAGAGAAAAGGTGTGATATCTTCTCAACATAAATGATATTTCTTAGGCTCAATCTAAAAACAGATGATTGTTCCCATGTTGGGGAAGAGGGGAGTGATAATGACTTGTATGTTTTAGAATGTTTCCTGAGAATTACTAGTTACCGTTTTGCCTTTTTCTTCTTCCAAAGCATGTGCATCGTATGAATGTGCAATATGTGAGACTGTCTAGACTGGAATTCTTTTTCCTGTAGCATATTTTTTTCTGACTAAAAAAAGCATACAAGGAGGATATGTGTTTTAAGATTAGTTAAAGCAGGTTAGACAAATATGCTTGTTATTTTGAGGCACACTCACTGAAAAGGATGGAAATCCATATGTACTTAAAGAAAACTGAACATGTTAAAATAACAAGGGATTATAAAGATTTAAATATATTTTAATTTAAGCCATCATCAATAAATGTAATTACTGTGGAAGAACTTCAAGGATATAGTTACACATGCTTCTTTGTTGCGTAGTAGTAACGATTGACTGATAAGAGAGTTTTAAGAAATAGGAACTGTTAAAAATCACAGCACATGATGGGCCTTTTACATCGTAGCTCATCTCCAATGGGCATTAGGCTCTGTTTTCTGGAGTTTGCTGCATAGCTAAAACTTTTGCTGGTAAACACAACTATTTCTGCCATGTTCCCTTCTCTGCAGCTGCTGCATGCTTACTGTTCACTTTGAAGATGAGCTCATACTTTTATTGCTTTCTCTTTATTTTTGTCTTCACTCATAGCAGCCATGTTGTATGTGTTAAATAAACCCATCCCCCAACCCATTCTGTGGTGCTTTATATCAGGGGTCTTAAACTCAGCTGGGTAAATGAGCCACTCATAGAAAAATGTTGAAGCCTATGGGCTGAATTAAAAATCTCCTGCCCCCTGCCAGTTTTTTCTTGCTCAGTGACCGAACACCACTTCCTTATCTGTGCACTGGTGGGAATTCTTCTCCCTCAGAATTCTCTGCTGTTCCAAGGCTGCCAATGAAACTCGATTGCATCCGCATGTGGCTCCCAGGCCTGTCTGAGACCCCTGCTTTAGATAACACATAGTCATGAAATGAAGTTCCCCAGAAATCCAAATATGAAAGTTAAATATCATACTTTCTAGACACCATTTAGAATTTTGTGCAGATTTACTATGTAATAATTGTAAAGTCATTTCGAGTTTTTTTCATTTTTTGGTATTATTGTTTCTTGAAATAGGCTGATTGTGAAGTAAAAACTGATTCACTTGTAAGCACCCACTGGCCATTCTTGCTTTCTAACTGATGTAAAACAAACAATCAGTGTACACAGTGTCATGTGCATGTTATTTTTTCTGATGCAGATAATCAGGGAAACATTTGACTTCACACATTAATTAAGCAGACTTTCAGTTTCAGAGCATAGGAAATAGTGATAGATACCCAAGCCATGCTTACTACTAATGAAGCACTTTATCTAAGCTCCAATTCTTCAGGCATGTTGAATGATGGGTTGTATTCAGCCCTGAGTTTCTTTTTCAGTGGTTGAAGTAACTTGAGGTCTCAGCGCAAGCAAAATGTGATAATCTCCTGGTGACTGGAAACTGAAATGTGGACCAGTTGTTCTTGTCACAACAGCTGGTGTCTCCAATTTTATCTTGGCTGGTATCTCGAGCAGGCATGGAATCAGGTCTCTTATGGGACTGCTGGCTTTTTCACAGCAGAAGGGAGATGACATTTTTACTAAGAATTCTACATCTTAGCGCTTACATTATAGTAAGAATATACTTCATTTTCCTTCCTGACAATGATACACCGAGCAAAAGTCTTTGTTTATTATAATTTTGTATTAAGTCATATCTTCTATAAGGCATTATTCGGAAGGAATGAATGGGTGAATTTACTGTAAATCTTTTCTTTAATGAGATTACATAAAATTATTTCAACCTCCATACTGGGAAAAACCAGGAAACTAGTAACCAGTACTGAATATACAGTATATGGGTGAAATTTAAAAAGCTGTTTTGGCTTTTCTGAGTTTAATCGGGAGAACAGTCTGAAGTTTCTCGCGGTAAGTGGTAAGTATCGTGAGATTTGCCTCGATCAATACTTGCTGCGAGAAACTTTTTTTTAAATTGAATTTATCCGTGGAAAGGGTAGCCATACAGTATAGCTGCCTTTCCATGGATATATTCAATAAAAAAAAAGTTTCCCACTGCAAGTATCGATCGAGGCAAATCTCGCAATACTTACCACGAGAAACTTCAGACTGTTCTCCCAAATTATTAAACTCGGAAAAGAGAAAACAGCTTTGCCCTTAGAATGTTATTTTTACCAACAGGCCAGTAAGAACATTTTTACTTTGTATTCTTGAAGTCACGATTTAATAACAATAATAAACACTGGGAGATGATAAGTAACCTATCTCTTATTGGATATAAGGATATGGTGCTTCTTTGTTGCGTAGTAGTAACGATTGACTGGCAAGAGTTTTTTAAGAAATAGGAACTATTAAAAAAAGTACAGCACATGACGGGCCTTTTAGGTTGTAGTTCATCTCCAGTGGGCATTAGGCTGTTTTCTGGAATTTGCTGCATCGCTAAAACTTTTGCTGGTAAACAAAACTAATCAAAACTATTTCTGCC
>WMED01027038.1:0-10700 GCA_019650415.1 Pipa parva | reverse complement strand
CTGAGACCTCTTAGATTCCGCGCCTCGCAGTTTACCTAAGCCAAACTTCAAGGTAGTACAATGGGTCCACATTATCATATGTGACATGGGCATAGTCTGCCAATAAAATAAATGTACAAAACAACAGTAATTTAGACAACAATTTTTCCTTACAATACTAGTATTATTCTTGGTGACAATACTAATGACCATACTGGTGAATATAGCAGGTGACAATATAGTTACATATATTCACATTATCTATTTTACCAGGTCCTTGTGAAGATGACAAATATGTTTAATATGCCTATTCAGGATGAATTCACTACAGGATTTCACTGCTACTATTCACCTGACTAAGATCAGAAATTATTTCTTGACAGTTTGTATAATCTCTGCAACAATATGCAGTTTTATGAATCTGCAGAACTGATTTTGTTAAAATATGGGGTCATTTTCACCATGTATGAATAATTCACATTGGCAGGCAAGTTCAATTGCTCATAAATTACCCCACAATGTTTTATTTTTTTTTGTGATTTGACAAAATGCTTTGCTGTCGAAATGTTGTTTAGTTTCTTTATTCAATTTTTTGGGGGGATAATAGCAAAAAAACACTAATTTTTTCAAAGATTTGCATTCAAAAATCTGTATTCACAACAAATAATATAGCATGCTTTGGAAAATTATTTTGTTTTTTGTGGTTCTAATTATAACATTCCAAAGAAATATAAGGAAAACACTAATTTCCTTAAAGGTTTTTGTCTAGGAATCTGCCCCCATAATAACATGTGTTGCATCTCTACATAACATTATACTTCGTTAGGGGAATTTAAAGGATGATGGATTTTTTCAACTGAAAAAGGATGAGTACTCAAACTGCATTTCAAATATTTTCAGCTGAAAGGAAACTTGTTACGCTCTGTGCATTCTATTTTGGGGTGTTTGGCAATTGCAAGCTCAAAAATAATCATCCCCCCTTAGGTGCATAATGAGAAACTCTATCCTCCTTTCTATTTAATGGTCTAATTTAGAGATTTGTACAATACTCCAGCCCATTTGGGTTCAATGAAAGCATTCCTTTAATGTAACATTGTTAAAACAGAATAGAAGGAAATGAACTTTGGGTGGTAATTGAAAAAGTGAAATTGAATTTAACATTAACTGAACCATACTTTGAAACTATCAAGTCTCATGGATTTGAAACACGAGACCTAAAACGTATGGGGCTGTTAAAGACCAGCCCTGAATAGCATCAAGTTATGCAGAAAAGATGAAATGAAGATGAATGAATACAAACAGAATAATGATGCAAATCCAGGAGTGGAAGAAAGTCAGGTCAATCACACAAATTAGATGCATCCAGTCAGAATGAAGGTACAAAACTAGGGGTACAAGAGGGTCAGGAAAAATAAGCAAACAATAAGCAACTCTCTTGTTAAACTCCTTTAAAGAAATAGGTCAGTCCAGTGGTACTGAGATAGTTTCTGTATCTTTAATAGAAAGAAAAAGAATGTATAGCTGATATTTCCATTAATCAAACTCTTTCATAAATCTCAGGTGAGTATTTTAACAAGTTCCCTCTAGGATGATTCAGTAGTATGATTTTGCTATAACATGTAGTACTATCTGAAATAATAGCCTTCTTCTTTCCCAATATGCAAATGATTAAATATTTACCAGCTTTTAGATAGTGAATAGCTTCCACTTTTATTCAAGATATGTGTGTTTGCTGGTACGCCCATAGGAGAGTTTTATTCTCTCCTAGCGATAAAAAGATAAATAGGAATCTTGGGTGTTTGTTGAGGTATTTTAAGTTACTGCTAGAGATGGGCAAATCGATTCTACTGAAGTGGAATTCGTTTACATTTTCTAGAAGACTTCGGTTCTGCACAAATCTGAAGTTTATGGTAATTCGGTGGAACAAAATTTTTTTACTTTTCTAAAATGGCTGCATTTTTACCCCATCTAGCAGGGGTCCCTGGGACCTCCACACCACCCTGATCTCCATCAGTATCAGCAACAAGAAGCAATATTTAAATCATTAACTGGCAAGTAAGTGGTTAAGATTTAAAACCGAATTATTTCCATAGCACTACTGTAATTCAAGCTCTATGGAAATAATTAGTCTAAACCACATAAAAGTGATCTAGTTGGGGTCCCTAGGACCCCCAACACCTCCCTCCTTTTCGCCTCAGCATCAGCACCCATCCAGCGCTGTTTAAATCATTAACCGAAAAGTAAGCAGTTAATGATTTAAAATCCAATTATTTCCATAGCACTACCGTAGTATAAGGCTATGAAAATAATTACTATAACCTACATAAACCCCAGCTAGCAGGCGTCCCTAGGACCTCAACACCATCCCCCAGAATCACCCCTCACAACGCTAGGCTGAGTGAGGGGATCGCTAAGTGCAGGAAGCAATTCCATAGGAGCTGCTTCCATGCAACCTCCCCCCTGCCCCTCTGTGTCCCTGTGGGGTAGGGGGGCCTACAGAAACAAAACAAGGGGTCCCTGGGACACACACAAATAAAACACACAAACTTGTAGTGTAGTATTTTCAACTTTAGTAAATTTCGCCCTAATTAGCCGCCTGTCCTCCACTACTTCCCAATGTCTGCCCAAACTCATATTCTTCCCAAACCCATATATTGCCTCCATATCTATCCATCTCATTCTTTGCCCTCCTATTATTCTTTAGTCCTCCATCTTTCCCAGCATCAAGGCCTTTTGTAATATGTCTTCTTTTCTCATCATGTTCTATATGCCATTATAATAAATAATTGTCACCGGTGATAGCAATAATAAAAAAAGGTCATGCCCTGTTGAAACTGTGTGTTTTTGCAGTGCTATATGTTTTTTTTACTCTAATTAATTATGATGCCTAGGCATCCAGGAAACTGCCCACGAACAATTTACCCTTCAAAAGAACAAAAAATATTGCGGTTTGGTTCCAAATCTAATAGTGAACATGTAATTTTACAGTGCATGGTGCTATTATTTTCTCTTGATTTAGAACATTTTTCATGACTGCTTCAACTTTTTATACAAATACTTGTTCTTTGGAAAATGAATCTGAGTTGCCAAGGAATACCCTAACTGCATATATTAGACAAAAGTGCATCTTTGTATTAGATGTTAAGTAATTATTTCTCACTGCACACATATAAACAGAATAAGCCAAGCTATTTTACTGAACAGATGTTAGAGTCAAATGCTTACTTCCCTATAATGTGTATAAATCTTACAAACATGCATAGACTGTATTAACCACACATGTAAAGAAGGTTACCCTACACTTTAATACAATTGATTTGACAAATAAATAAGTCAGGTTTCAGTTTTATCACGGAGCTTTTGAAATACAATAAAACATATTAAAATAATTAGAAGGTGGTGAGCAGCAGAGAAGTAAAATATATCAGATATTTACTGTTCTTTCTATTTCACTTCTGCTACTCTGTTCTTTGAAAGACACCCTTCCTAAAATATAGTTATGGTATACTCATTGCCCTGTTAATACCTCCTAACTGTCAGTATATCTTGACCCAGCCTCCTATGACACAGTATCTCTTCTCCACTCTTCTTCATATAAATATCAGAATTTGCTACTGATTTTCTGTCTTAATAACTGCACTGAGGGATGAGTAAGAGCAAAATATGAGGTATAAACAGGCACGCGTTTCGCCAGGTTAGGCTTCTTCTCGCGGTTGTCGGAATGTCTGGTGCCTGTTTATTGATCTACCGCTTGTTCATCCATCTGACTCTTTTTCATTATTGCTGTTAACATGTTATATGCTGGCAACTATGACTCTGTGACTGTATTTGACTGGGGATGATGGTAACTTTGTTCTCATTTCAATATTGCTGCATATTGAGTTTCTATGCTCTTTTCAATAGCCAAAATTGTATTTAGTGATTGAGGCATTACTTACACTAGCACAGACTTCCCTATTTATGTTTAAGTCTGATTTTCTTTTTTTGATAATTGGTTTTTAATTGTTTTGTAAAAATATATTTTGTGTTTTCTCCTTTTGTTTGTTTTTTGGAGTGATTAATACATTTACAGTTTAGTGTGCACTATATAAGAGGGTTCTGTTTTTCTTTAATATTTCACGGGGTTTCCCTTCCAGCTAGTAAGTGCTGCTGGTTCCACCTTGGGTCCAATTTTGGTAGTAACCAGACACTTTAATAACAAATAGAAAAGGTGGGAAACAAAGCCGTTATAATTGCCTAAGAAAACATCCATGGTACCTAGGCACTGCCACAAAAACACAGAAAGCCAAAATAAAGTGTTGGGAGCATTCTACAGAGTGATGGATCAATCTATTGTGCTTTCTTCAATCATTAAACATCAAAAACTGCACAAGGTATTGGGGGGTTTGGCCCCACCTTTCATCAATTCGAATTTGCTGATGTGACAGTGTAGGATATAGGATGCATAAATAATGTTTAATTAATGCTCCTATTCCACCCTCTATTAAAACAGTACTTTCATTTTGTCCTATTGGGTTTTCTGAGGCAGGGTTAGTTATTTTTAAAATACCGAAACGTTTAAGCTCACCGCTAATTAAATCATACAAGTTGTCACCATTTTATAGCTAGCATTTTATAGTTCACTGCACATAGTACAATTTCTGTAGTATAAATAGCATTTATATAACCTACTGAATATTTTAAAAGCATAAACTGGCACACAAGCTATTAAATGAGGACTTACTCATTTAGGAATAGGAGTGAATGTGTATTTGTTATAGAGGTGGATTATCTTGACAAGATGAATTGTATGACAGTGATAGATGGTGTGGCAAACTAACAAGCTTGAATAACTGCTTGCTTGGATATGAGGGCAATAGTTCCTGCTTGCAGAAGACACTGTGGTATTTGTGTTAAGCAGAATAAAAGCTGCTTGTGAAGATCAGATCTCCATATACAAACTGACTGCTCTGTTTCCAGTGTGTTAACAGAAGAATAATGAGACCATTACCTGTAGATGCTGACTGAGATGAAAAGAGATGTTTATTTTTATGATTAGAATTGTGTTTATATGTATAGCAGAGCTTGTCATCATTTTATATGCTATATTGAGTATTTCCAAAGAAATAAAATCCTTATGTTCTTGCCTGTATTAACTCACATATGCATTAAATGATTAAAAACCTGACTTAACCTGCAAAGGTTAAGATTTACATCTAAGCAATATAGAATATCAAAAGATTTTTTCAATGTGTCCCTGTGACTTTCCTTGGAAGTGCAGTTTTATAGTTCCAGAACTAGTGGCAAAGAAAGTCTTGATGTTTGTGTGGTAAGACATTTTTTTCATAGAATGACTTTTTGATGAATGTAATTAATTGGAACTGTTTATCTTATAGAAGAGTCATCTACAAGAGGACATGATTAATATGTACAGATTGCTAAATGTTCATTTCAAGAATGGTACAGAGGACATGAGGATGTCCACTGAAAATCAAGAAAGGGAGAGTTCACCAACAGCACAGGAACGGATTATCTACTGTAAGGTCAGTCAGTTTGTGAAATCTTCTACCAAGGGAGGATGTAATGAGTGTTTTTTTTCATGAGGTTTAGGAATGGTTTGGATGTCTTTTTAGTTATAAGTTAAAAAAAAAAAAAAAATCTAGTAGTGATTTATCCAGGAAAGGTGTTTGGACACCAAAAGTAGGTTTGGGAAGCAAATGTTACCTTTCAAGGCTGAGTTTGCAGCTGTCTAGTATACAGGTTTTTTTCTGCTTCCACTTCATCTACATGGAGATGGGGATGTGAAAATTGAACTTAATGATCATTTGTCTTCTTTTAACCATACATACTATGCTAGAATGTTATGTGAATGTAAAGAATTCAAACATTGGATATACAGTAGTATAGTCTATATTATATATACATTTTAAAATATCAGTTATAGTTTTATTATTCTATCCTTTTATCCTTTTATAGTCACTGTATTGTTTTACATTATTTCATGTAGAAGAGTGAGGGTAATCATATTAAAAACAAGTCATACATACATAACTTTGGATACAATTCATTTGTGTCTTTATTTTATTCACTATAGATAATAAACTGTTTATGTACAGTAAACTATATATGTTTGTACCATTTGCATAGTTGTAGCCAAACCCTCAATAACTTTGTTTTAATTAATAATACAACACAGCTAATTTCTGATGATGAAATAACCCCTGCAAATGGAACATTTGTATTTATAGGTTTAAGCTTACTTTTAAATTAGAATAGCAGATCAGTTCCAATTTCACATACCTTATTTGGTAGATATTTCACATATCTTATTTTATATACCCCCTTAAATAGACAAGTGTTACACAAATAAAATGTACACAGTACAGACATGATTACCTGTGAGATGTTCTGTTTTTCACACATTCTATAGCCCCCAAGCAGCAGCACATACCCTTAATAAACTAGATTGTCTAGGACAGACTTGGAACTGTAATCAGCTTCAGACTGGCCCACCAGAACACTGGCGATAGTAGGCACTCTTTAACAGTCCAACTGCACCCTCATCACATTCTCCAGAGAGTAGTGTAAAGCAGATAGGAATCTGAGGACAAAAGAGAAAAGTCCTCCAAAAATTATAGGGACTAGAATAAAACCTTTTTATTAGTGGGTTTCCTGATCTCTTGTTTCCTGGTGGGCCCTAACACTTCAGCCCAAAACTGACTGTATTGGGTACTAAACGGTAGGAAAAGAGAAGTGTAGGTACTGTGTGCTGGAGAAGGGATGTTACAAAAACTCTAATAGGGATATTTATAACAGTCAATAAGTTTTTTGACTTGGTACAAGTTGTGAAATATTGTTAATATCACTATTTTCACAGATTTGTAAAGCCATGCTCAATATTTTTTAGATGTTGCTCTTTTTTTCCAAATTGTCAATTTTTTTATAGAACTTTTATAAATCTGTGGAATCAAAAAGTTCAGCGAATAGAAGAATAGCATTGAAATTTCCCCCATTATGTGACAACTTTTTCAAAATGAAGCATTTTATCATTACTAATCTGCTGTATTAAATATAGCACATTGTTTTAAAGTACCGCCAAAAGTTGACTATTTTTATGTCTTCTTTCATGGAAATCTTTCAGGTGTTAAATGACTCTTGTATGATAGACTTTAGACTCGAGAAGATTATTATGGTAGCTTTACACAAAATAGGTTTCCATATTGTTAATTCAGTGAACGATATAACAGGAAAAAAGTTTTTTGTTGATTTTTTTTTAAGCACAATATAACAAACCAAATATTTTCTCATTAGCATTATCACAATCGAGAGTTAGGGGTATTGACATATGACAACACAATTTACTTTCAGTGGAGCAATAATATATTCCTCTAACCATAAAAAAAATTCCTGGTAACTTTTCATATTTTAGCACTCCAGTGAGCAATAACATTTTATACTCCATTTTTTAGTGATGCTGCTGCTTGGAAAAGAGCTTAATTCAGTTCTTTCTAACATATACTGGAACTTTCTCCATAATCAGGCATCTTAATTGCACTCCCATATGACTAAATGCCCAACTAATTACTTAAAAGCTTACTCATTTAAGTATGCTAGAATGAGTATTTGATATGGCATGCAGAATTATAAGGTCCTTTTTAATTTTTAGCACAATAATCACTGGTTAGAGTATCAGCTGTCTGTATCTCTGTCCTGATTTATACATACTAGAGTTTGAATGCACTTTTTGATACATTAGCTTATCTTCAAATGCTTCAAGTCTCTGTAGATTACATACCAAAGTTTGATGTAATATAAAGGTTCTGTCTTAATGAAACTAGTGACTGTACTTAATGTGTAGTTGCTGTGGTAATGAACAATTTAGGCTCTATGTAGATTCAATTTAGCACTAATACTTATACTGATTTAGGCTCAGCAATGTTTAATCAGGAGAATTTCAAGCGCAGATGACAATTTACACAATAATTCAGTCCCACTTTTGTTGACAGTTTTATAGTTTTACACAATGCCTTGGTTTTAGTTACAAATTGCATCTATTTTATTAATTCGATGCCTGTCAGAAATGTTACTTATAACTGATTCATATAAGGATCATTTGAACAATGTTATCAAAATATTCAAAATAATCAGTTTATATAGTGTATGGATAAAGTTGATGAATTCCTGTTTGCACAGGCAAGGCTTATACAGCCCTTGGAGAAAGAATATTACCTGCAGTGGGGAAAATTTATAAAGGTCATTTCAACCTAGTTCAGGGGTGGGCAATTGTTTAAGCCATTGGGCCGCATGAATGGCCCAATGGCTTCAGAGAATAATAGTTAAGCTAATGTTCTTGTACATTAAGTATCACTCAATCTATTTATGTTTAGAAACTGTGTTGGCTACCATGATCCATCCTTTGCCAACCCCCTGAATGCCACCCTAGGTGGGCAGAGAAGAGTGATAAGGCGAGATATAATTTAGGTAAAATCTATTTCACGCAAATTTAAACAAAGACAACAAAAAGAAGCATAACCACATCTTCTAGAAAATGTTTCATTTTTAGCTTGATTCATGATGAATAGGATGTGTAGGAAAACGTACAACAAAATATTTTTTTACTTAGTTCCAAATAACACATAGAAAGAAAACATTTGCTTAAGAATTTGAATATGAACCAAAGAAGAAAGTTTATATACTGTATTTTTAAGGAAACCTTCTTTGATGCTTTCTGGGAAGAACAGAAATGAAAACATCAAAAGAATTATCTCACTTCAAAGACAGGCCATTTGGTCAAAGGTACAACCATGGGAAATGTTTTAACATTTGGGTTGGGCTCAGTTTATTTTTTATATAGGTCCCTTTATAATTTAAATATAAAACATGCATTTACTTTTGTTTTTCTTTTGATGTAAAAATATAAATATTGGTTATTGTCTCAAACTTTAAGAATGTTGATTTTAGGGAGAGCTACTGTATATGTTTTTAGAGGTAATTTCATTATTTTGTAAATGTTTCAATAATAACTGTTTAATGTTATATATTCAGAAGAATAGTTTTTTAATCTAATGACTCACTTTATGGTTCTGCAAAAATTGCGTCGTTTTAGTCCCTCGTCCCTTACTGTATGTATTTTTTATTGAAACATTTTTTTTAATGTACAAACTTCTTTCAAGTTTCAAAACTACAAATGGGAAAATGTAATGGAAACAATAACTGTTGATAAAATATGTTCATCATGATATAAGTTTTGGAAATACTTTTTATTATATGGAGCCTATTCACTGTGGAATTGTAGTTGGCACAGTATTTCTATGACTCTATTATTTTAACTATCACCACCCATTCCATTATAATCTAAATTCAGTCTTGATTTTAAGTAAACAAGACAAAGCATAAACTCTCTCCCAAATAAGTGTCCCCTTAATTATTGTATACAATAAATGTGGTAAGAGTGGGTTTATTTATTATCCTAAACATCACATCTTCTTTTCTCTTTAAAAATAAAATCTTACAGAATATTTGATATTATTGCAGTGATTTCTAGAGCAAATACTGTAACTTCCCCAGGTTCATTAGAAATTTCTTAGTACATTTTTATAAAGGCAATGGTTCCACACCTTTCCATATATTGTTCCAAAAAAAAAAAAAATCATCGATCCCTCTGAGTTGCACAAGCTTATGTGCTTCAAAATTTCAGTTTTACAGGACTGTTCATTAACTGAAGTTATATTTAAAACTTCCTAACTATTTTTTTAGGTGTGCCAAATGGCATAAATACAAATTATTCTGAACTGCAATAAACCTTTTATGGTTTGAAATATAAATCATTATAACTTCTACTGTGGGAAAGTAAAGGGTTGCATTTTTAATTCAATGTATAAATGTCTTCCAAGGATTATTTTTTTGACCTTTTATTGGGGACTATCTAATTAACCCACCATTTCTACAAAACCCTGCATACATAGTCCAGACTAAATATTGTAATATATTGCATGGCTGCTACATATGCATATTTTTTAAATTAAAAAGCAAATCCCTTTTCATTTGAAGGACATTCTATTCTAATTCTTTCATTATTAAAAATATGTTCCAATACTCAGTTAATCCAAGTCTCAAATGACTTGATTAGAATAGGCATATTTTGCATAAATGGAGTAAGAAGGCATAATATATGCTGCTATATTTTTAGTCTGTGAGCATTACAATTGTGTGAGGAAAAAAAATGTTTTTACAAATTATTTGGTTAAATTAAATGGAATGTCCTGCATGGGATCAAATCCATCAAATATTCATATATACACAATGGGTGTAAAAGTTTAAATGTTGCTGTTTTCTTTTGATTTAGAAAAACAAGAGGGTAGAAATATTAATTAGACAACATATTGTAAACCTCTTGCATATTAACAGTTTATAAACATTTTGCACCTCATGCATTTAATTTATTACTATTTATATGAACACTGCAAATGAGTTGGTCTGCTGTAAAAAAAAAAAAGTCCCAATTTCATTCCCATAGTCAGACTAAAGTGCCAGCTATATTTGTTTTTTTATACAAGAAAAAAAAATGTTAAGGTGCCAGTCTGATGAAAAAGATGCTAGTGTGAAAGGGCCAAAATGGCACAGAATATAATGTACCTCCCTAATGTGCACGTTAGGGAGGTGCACGCGGATGTGCACGCGGCATCCAAGATGGCGGCGCGTGCACATGCTGCGGCTCCTCTCTCTCCCACTTCAACCAGCCG
>WMED01027037.1:0-10700 GCA_019650415.1 Pipa parva | reverse complement strand
ATTTAGTTTTTTGCATGTTGCACTTCTCTGTAACCCTATAAACATAAACTGGGATTTTTTTGTCCCAGTCCAGCCCTGGGCGCACACACCGGCACACAAACGTAATGACAGGTGCGTGCGCCCCCTTGTTTGAGTCAAACAGTTTGACTGCGCGGTGCCAGCAGGGGGGAGGAGTGGGACGGGGCAGGGGGGGGGGGGGGGGGGGGGGGGGGGGGGGGGGGGGGGGGGGGGGGGGGCGCCCAAGGGGTGGTTCGCCCAGGGCGCAAATCTAGCCAGGACCGGCCCTGCCTAGAGATATGTCAGAAAGTCACTCAGCAGTTTGTAGAGGACCTTAAATCATAACAAAAAAACATAATAATAGTGTTAGGAGGATTTAATGGTAGCGTGAGTTCTGTCAAGTTATCCTATTGTAGAATAAAATAATTAAAGCAGTTTTTTATGATCACAAACTAATGTATGGTTTGGAAGAGCTGCATTTGGAAGATATGTACATAGAGTTTAGAAATGTTGTGCTGACCCAGTTAGGCAAACTGATGAGGGAAAGATGTTTAGATGGATTCTGGGTATGGCACCCTGCAAGAGCAAGCAGAGAAGATGTCACTGTAGTAATGCCAGCTGTCCTGTATCCCATGATCTATTGATAAATTATGAAATAAAAATGATGCAGATATGTATGTAACCCAGAAGCTATGCTCTAAAATTATATGTGCATTCTGAAAATATTGGGTTTCACTGTTTAGACATCACAAAAAGCTCCTGGCACCCAGTTATTTTAATATGGTACACAAAGGGTTAGGCATAGGTTTCCAAATGGAAATTGGGAGACCTTTCTATGACTATCATGGGAGTTATAGGTATTAAAAAAACATTACATTAGTATTTTACCCACTATATCCACTTACTACAGATTATTCATATATAACACCATAAATCCATCTAGTAAAATGATAAACACATTTTAATTCACACTAGACAAAGGACAAATGTCCTTTCTGTAAATTACCTACAGATGAGCAGTCACCAAACTTACATAAGTAATATATTACTCAAACTGAATCTTCTAACACAATAAATGTTTAGACCTAAAATGATTTTATTTGTCAGTTTCAAAAGATTGTATATAAAAGTTATTCATAATTAGCTAGAACCTTTTTTTTCTAAATAAAAGTTGTTTCGCTGACCATGCCTTCAATGCTGTAAAATACAGAGAAATATGTTTGCATTTAAAACAGTGTCTGACAGCATTAAGTAAAACTGTGCTGCCTTGTTCATATCTGCGCAGCAACTGCTTCATTATTTGATTTGATTTTCATTAGTACTTCAGCTAAGAGTTCCTCATACAGCTTGGCAACGTGTGAAACATCATTAAATAATCCAATTACATGCATTTCTTTTTAATATTGCCGGACTGACACAGCCTAATTGGCATTTTAAATATAGGAAATGTGTAAAATCATATGAAAGTTTCTGCTATTGCGTGCTGTGCCTCTCTTGCTTATATTTAGATCTGATGTGCATTACCGGTGTTGTGTCCCTAATCTTTTGGAATGGGAACATGTCTGTGTGAGTGAAACTATTTTATCCAGTGAGATATTCACTACTTCCCTTTGTAAACAAATGATAGTGTTTGAAAGACATTTTTTTCAGTTACATATGTGCATCATTTTAGTGTTTGCAAAGTCTTTATATCATTATAAAATTACAGCTGCAAAGTGAAGTAAATGAACTTTTTCAAGAGGTTAAAGGCCTATTTTAAAGGTAAACTAATGCTAAGCAATTCAATAGACTGTGGTATAGTGTACAGTAAGAAGAATTGGATATTTCAGGGCTGATTTATCTTTGGAACACAAAACATCAAGGTATCCAAGTGTGTTAGAAATAGTTTCTCCACAAGTTGCATGAATGTTTACTGTATTGTGTTGAAATATCTGTTGGAATGAATCAAGGTTAAAGTGACCTTTTATGATTTCCTGCTTTGGGAGACTAGGGAACTAGTCAGGATTAGGTGAGTGTAGAAAGGAACATAGACAATATTTAAATAAAACTGCTCCAAAGCTTTTTGGACCTTAGATTAGGGTGATGCGTTGTATGATGTAACCCTTTTTTATAGCTTATATGGACTTTCCAGGGGGGAACTTTCTTATATACTTTACGGATGCAATAAAAGGAAGGAATAGCAGGTATTTTAGCCCAAGGATAGTTATGCTTATCTTTTTATCAGCCCTTGTTCTGTAAAGTTTTCATTTTGTTTCATATGTAGTTATAGGAACACGTACCAATTTTTTGAAATAAATCAGGAAACTTTTATTTTGCATTTGTGTGCCAAATTTGCTGCCCATTGCAGGTACATTCTTTGCTCATTTATTCATTCATCACTTGCCAGGGATTTCTGTGAGCTAAAAATACCTGATTATTATTATGTATGGTCTGATCAGTCTGGTATTTTATACTGTCGTGGGCTGGAAATTCTTTGTATTCAGAGAAATAAAGTATTAGTGAATCCGAGATTAGACTGTTCCATTTTGCTTAATGTGGAATTGGGGTACAGGGGTATATTAAAGTAAATGCTACCCTGCACAATTTATTGTGACAATCAGCTGTTCTACATTTGTGTATCATTAAAAAACACCTATGAAATAAGATAATAGATAATATTATTTCTGTTCTGCAACTATTGTTGCATATGTGACAATAATATGTGCAACAAAAATATTTCTGATTACCTGTCGGTGAGGCAAATAGTAAATATAACTGTAACAACTTAATTTAATATGGGTGTTTATACAGTATGTGATAAGTGGATTTAAAACCCAGATGGTGAAGACTGGAACATGTTGCACTTGGACTGGTAGAAGATAACATGAAAGACTTATCAAAGCAATCTAAGGGCACTATGTTTCACTCTTCTCTTCTTGCTGTTAAATCCAGTAGATACTGCATATTTCATTTTTTTAATGAATGTTGGAGAAAACATGCAGTGTTAGTTGTTACTATTTCTACTAAACCCATTGCTTTAATTGGTTTCAGCACAGCCCTTAGTGTTCATTTGTTTTTCACATCACAATAATATTTTGCTCCCTATAAATCTTCTGTAAAATCTTACTTCTAATTGTACATGCCACAGTCACACTGTATAACACATACAGTATCTTTAGGTTAATAGGATCTGAAGTTTGGGATCACTGCCTTTTGGATTCTAGCAGTTATAGGGCATATGCCTTTGGCTCCCAGATTTATAAAGCACCCATGAGAATTCACCAGACTTCACAACAACTGGCAGCTGTATTTAATTTTCAATAAGTGAGTTAAATATGCTGAGATTTACTGGCAGCCAAACACAAATGCTTGCCTGAGATTAAGAACAGGTGTCCTGCAACTGCCACCTCTTTAAACTTGATAATCACTACATATTTATCACTAACATAAAAGTATAAGAAGAGCATATACTACTTTACAGTATGTATAGAGTGCAAATCAAGCCTTTAATAGATTACATAGAATCATTTAGGTATAAAGAGCATCTATACATTTTTGGAATGGATTGGAATTATATTTATCAAGTGTTTTTCTGATGTTTGCAATTTGAAAATAACTTTTTGATGTAAACATAATGCATAAAAAAGGGATTTTCTACATGGCAAACCCAGCATTTTTAAATAGGCAATACCAGCATAATAAAATAAAGACTGTTCCTCCAGCATTAGGCCTTCAAAAAACCTTTTCGACTTTGATAAATTTCTCATGCGTACTTGCCTATCTCATTTAAGGGTATTGTTTGCATTTCTATTACTTGACAATATTTGCCTTATCAATATATTAATAGAGTTTATCTTTAAGATAAACATTTGAGTTGAACGGTTTAGCTGAGGAGAAGAGCATATGAAATACTCGTAACTACAGTATACTGATCAAAACAATGGAAATAAACAGTACAATGTTAGCTGCTATAGAGAAATGCTCTGCTTTATTCAAGGCCATATCAAGTGAACCATATACAAGACTATGTGCATGGTTTAATTAAATGTGAATTGACTAAGTGACAACCAACCTTTTCCCATAAAAAGCCTATTCAGCATCATGTGACAAAACAACTTTCTTATCATCTGTTTCTTCCAATTGAAAATGACCCAAGTAAAAGGTTAAAGAGTACAGGTAGCTGCATTTCTGTGCACTAGCACAACTTACTCGTTACACTATTAGGGCAGTGGCACATTTGGTGTTTTAATGGTGGCACTAGTCAACAAAATGCAGTGATGACAGGTCCTGTTAATCCCATCTGTGTGAAATCCACTTTGGCACTTTACCAGATGTTGTAACATGGTTTTTATGTGGCCACTATTAAATTCAATGGGACCCATAACCTCTGAGAGCTTATAGTGGTGACCACCTATCAAAAAGGCTATGTGTACCACTGCCCCTAGGGGTCAAGAGAGAAGCACATTAGGCTTTCCTGTCTGTCTATATGTGTAAGTTATGGTTTTCAAGCCACAAAAAAAAAAAAGATTTATATTTAATTCCTGGCCTGGGTGCTGTTATTCTTCTAGAGATCATTAATATTTGAATGCTGTTGCAGCATGGAAATGCTCAGCTTAAAGCCAGCATCCGTTCAAATGATTTTTAAGATTTTAAAGATGAATAGGGGTCATAACCCACTTCAGCCACTGCATATGTCGTTGGTTGTGGGTTATTCAAGCAGGAGAGTTTAAACCGCTATTTTCTTGTAACTAAGACTAATGATTTTATAAATGGGGAAACAACCTGCAGCGGTCATAATCTGACATTGTATTTGGCTACAAATATTTAACAATTTGGAGCAAGTTTCTAAATTAATAACATAATATAATACCATTCCCACTTACTGTACTCCTACCCTCTTACTTTTATTTTGGTTTACATAATAAAAGAGTCATCCCTACTCGAGGGCCCCACACTTACTTTTCTTAAGATTGGGTCCTCAAATAAAGTTTAAACATTCCCCCATTCCTAAATTATTCTCCTCTTATTTGCTTTTGTTGGGTGAGGATGCTTTAAATAAGAACTAATGTACCTTAACCATAACTGATATGCTAAAAGCACAGGGTCTACCAGCCTAAACTGCTATAGTTATGAAGCAGCAGTACCTCTGGGTTGTAGTGCTATCTTATAGAATTGCTAGTGCTAGTATCTCATGGCTGGTATATTGTATCCTCACTAATATGCTAATTAACCCTGCACTAATATGCTAATTAACCCTGACACAGCAATATCAAACTGGAAAATGCCACATGATACAGCCCACTGTGAGGCATACACTCAGTAACTGTTTTCACACATGCTCTGTAAGAAGTCAATGCCTGGGACAATAGCTTGTACCACAAAGGGTGGAGCTGAAGTGCTGCAAAGGCTGCCATGTATTATGAAATAATGCCTGCAGAAAAAACAGAACAAATGTGATTTATTTGAAGAATTTGGTTGTTCTTGAAGTTTTGGAAATATCCAGTCAAAAAATAAATGACCTGTTAACCATTTATTAAAATGTTTTAACTGCCAGTTTAAGCACTTGTACAGAGTATTTCATAAATTGCCTTCCATCTCCACTTCTGGTTTTTATAGTTACCCTCACGGGGAATTTAAGTTTGCAAAACTGTAGATATCTTTAGTTAGCACCTCAGAAACAATTCTCTTACAGCTCAGTTCATTACTGGTTAAACCTACTCATCAGAAGGTGAAGAGACCCTATATGCTTTTTTTTCCTTTTGTTATGTTTTCCAGATTTTTTGACTCACATAGTTCTAAACAACAACAGGTAATACCTAATCTTAGTCAAATCCATTACTGTTCAACTTAAAAAATGCATGTTATTTTTTTTCTGTATCCTAATTTTGAAAGCTCAATAGTGAGCAATAAAGGGTAATAAATAAAGATAAGACCAGTTGTCAGTGACTGAACAGAGTCTACAATAAATTCCAGGATGCAGAGCCAGTTGTCAGTGACAATATAGGAAGAATAGTAAATCTCACCTATAATTTGTCCTTGGACTTGACCTTTACACAGCCTATAATAAACCAGTGTATGTTGGGTTTGTGTCAGTTTAATGTAGTAAAGTCCAGATAGGTACAGTATTAATATAGTCTCTGGAGGGATATTTCAAGCATGAGAAGCTGCAGCAGAAGTGTTAAGCTGAAAGCAGAATGCCCTTTTTTGTAAATCTCTTCAGTCCCTTACTAAGGGTTAATGAAAGCTAGTGATGTGAAGAGAGGTCCCAAGAGTGTGCTTTGTTGAACCAGAGAATGTTGATGGGGGGTCTATGAAATGGTAACCCAACATTTTGAGACTATAAACTGAGTTCTCGAATTGTTCTTACCTTATAGTGTGACAAAGAATAAACTTTGCTGTGCATTATTTCTACGTTTAACTAAACTTCAGGGTTCTATTTTCTGTTTTGTGATTAAATGCCAATATTAGAGTATATTTATGTGATATGGGTGTCCACAGTGTGTAAGTGGCTAGTGCCCTGAGAACCATAGATGGCTGTGGATTAATTTTAATGCTACACACTATAATATACTTAACATTACATTGCTGAAATAAGAAACAGTAAGAAGTCTTAAATGCATAAAACTTTGATGTGCATGTTTACATATTATTAAAATAAATCAGTTTTACTCTTGTTATAAAACAAAAACATCTTGAGTATATTTTATAGAAAGATCAGTTACCATATAACCAATGCATTAATTACTGAAAATAGTATTCATTGTATGAACTCTTTTGTTCCAGTATCTAAATAATATATTACTGTTTGGGATGGTATATATGTGCACTGCTGATATGGTATATAAAAACAGAGTGTAGTTGCTTCAAATGGACATGATCAAATGTAAACACTGAACATGCCATTTTGCTATGTGCTATGGGGCTGAAAGGTTAGAAACATTTTGAAAGCTAAGTAATATTAATACAGTTAAAAATTGAGATTTAAAATGTTATTTCAATGAGAGAAAGCTAATCCAGAATGTATTTTTGAAAGTTATACTGTAAAACCTAATGCATATAATGGAACACGTGCTAAGAAGCCAAAAATAAAACATTGACAAATATACTGTCAACTGACCCTTGAAGAAAATTGAGATTGAGTTGCCCTTTGGTATAAAACTATTTGAATTTTATTATCTCCAGAGCAGATTGTGCTTCTAATCTTGTGATGGGTTAGTATTCCATCCATCAGAATAAGATTAGTCTAGTACTTGCTGTCTGTTCCCAGTGATAACCAAATTCAGCATTTCTGAAAAATAGATACCTTACCACCAAAATTTCTTCTACTCTGTACATATCTGAAGTTCAGGCAAGCATCTTTAGTAATAAAGAAACTCTTTCTTATTAATCATTGTATCACATGTATAGTTCTGTTAAAACTACAATATGCACAACTGTAAACTTTACAATAGCAATAATAATGTGTTAACGGCAATCAAAACGTGTTTTAACTTACAGTTAGAGCTTCTCTATTCGCATATGACAAAGCTATGAACTGAAGTAAAGTTCAGGAATTATATAGGCAAGTTACATTCATCCACTTAGTGGTTGGGCAACTACATCTCAAATGAGGTTTAATGTAAACAAATATATAGTTATGCATATGGGCAGTAAATACCTTTTCAGTTGTATTCTCTGTGGGGTCGGGGTAAAAGTAAGTGAAAAAATCATAGAGAAGGGTCTTTGAGTTGATTTCTTTAAAAGCATGAAGAGCAAACTTGAGATTTCAAAGCAAGAAAGATACTTTATAGGAGAGGGATTGGCTCATTAAATAATCATGGACAGCTTCATTTAAAAGAAATGCCCAGCTGTGTGCACCACCCAGGTAGACACTATATGTTTTCTATTGGAAAGTCATTTATCTCTTTCTTCCTCTCATAAATTCCAAGTTTCAATACAACATAAAAATGCACAAAAAAAGTCTCCAAATACACGTGAGCCATTCTTATTAGTACTGAGACAGTTATGATCAAGGTTGATATTTCTATTATTAAACATAATTGTTAAAAGTTAAGCAAACACTAACCTGCAGCATTAACTCCCTGGATGACTTGTGTTGCTTCTTGCTAGAACATTTTTAGGAGCTACAATACTCATGTGGCAGAAAGGTGGTGATTTAGTGTATAGAGGAAGAAACAGCAATGTGTACTTTCTGAACAACACAGCAGAACAGTTTTTAGAGACATTAATTAGAACTACTTTCGACAGTATTTTTCCAACAGAAAGGAACCAAAGGGTTCCAAATTACACCCCACCTGGAGGTACTCCATGGACCTTAAATCATTCACTCGCTGGACATGGCTGATCATGATTGCTCTGCTGACTGCTGTTGGATGTCGGTAATTATCACATGAAAAACAACTTGCTTCTATCTGTTCAGATTTCTTCGTAGAAGTACAATAGCAGAATACTAAATTTGAGAATAATAATAAAAAAAAAACATGGAGGTCTGCTGGTCCAATTCCTAAATTGTAAAAGTATATGCAATTGTAAAAGTGCCTGTATTGATTAAGTGATATGAAAAGATCCTGCATTACTGTCATGTTGATATACAATTAGCATTAAATTTATCTGATAGTTTAAGATAAATAAGGCCAAGACCCATCTGTACATAAATACACCAAGGGCAAAATTTAATAAAATCGAAAATCACAATATTGTGATATCAAACTATTTTTACCAGTATCGATATTGATGATATTGCGATATCGGTAATATCGATATCTTGATATCGAAATTCAAACGAAATGTTTAAACCATTGATTTCAATGTCAAAAATCCATAATATTGCTGGAAAATTCAATATCGTAATATAGATATCGTCAAAACAAAGATACCGCAGCATTGATAATATTGATATCGCGATATCGGTAAAAATCGTTCAATATCGCGATTTCTGTAATATTTATGATTTTAAGAAATTTTGCCCTAAGTGTAGATAAGTATGATAGGGTTTTTTTTTTGCTTGTTTTAAAATTTTAATAAAAAGAGCACCCTTAATTAAATACTTACATCACCAGTTGATACTAATGTCTTATATATATATATATATATATATATATATATATATATATATATATACAGTATATATATATATATATATACTCTAAAATAATATTTAGAGTTTTTATAATTTCATTGGTTATAATATATGTGTTCCAAGATTATTGCAGATGTTTCACTGGTTTTTCATTAATAAAAAATCCTCTTTAACAAAATAAAATATATTATTTTTGGCACTGAATAAGTCACTGGCAAGGTCTAATCTTGAATGTGAGTTCAATTTCCTGTGCCATTACATAAAAACATGAAAAGGATGAACCTAGTGTTAGAAAAGAAGGACAATGATATTGGTAAATAATACAGAAGACATAAGGTTTGAAATTGTGAAATAATGTTCCAAAGCAACTGGTTCTTACAAAACCATTGTCTGATTACTTAAATGAACAAAAAGTAAGGAGATATTAAAAATCATAAGAATACTTCACCACTAGAAGACGGAAAATATTTTTTTCCCATATTAAAGCAAAATGACCAAAGTTTTAAACATCTATTTTTTGTCTTTCTCTGGATCAACATAGGTAAATGAAAGCTTTCATTTATTTTTAATTAGATAGAAATTGAATCTGTCTTCTTTAGGCTTGCTATTGATACAATTTAGGAACTATTTTATTCAGAATGTAAAACATGTCCTCCCTATTGCAACCATGATTCATGTTAAGATATTCCCACACTGCCCCAAAATTACAACCACCAATTGATTAAACATATTTTAATCTTCTGCCCACCCCCTAAAATACCCAATAACATCAGGACATGAGAGATGGGTTTAGAACAGACCTGGGCAAGGGGCGGCCCGCGTCTGGCCCGCCCCCTGTCTCTGACCAGCCCGCCCGCCAGTTTACTAGGGATTGGTTGAATGATTTGTTCTTGGGCTTGGTACACATTATTATATGTCATATAATAATGTGTACTAAGCCCAAGAACAAATCATTCAACTACACAGCTGCAGTGGGTGAGCTCATCGGTGACCTTGATTTATTGGTTCCCCATAGAAAAATGCCTGACTTTTTGCATCACGATTATCTCAGCTCCACTGTACACAATGCACTATACCAGCAGGGTTTCACTAATATTCGCATATAATAATGTGTACTGAGCCCAAGAACAAATTAAGTAAGTTGAGTTAATATAGTTAACTGAGTTATCTATATTAGTTCGGCCCTCTAAAACCATCCCAATTTCTCATGTGGCCCCTTGGGAAAATTAATTGCCCACCCCTGGTTTAGAAGGCCGCAGTTTTTATTATGAAAACAAATTTTAACAGATAAAACAACGTAAATAAAGCTTGACTCTTTTCAAAACATATTTTTTTTCCAGTGGCTGTCCCAACAGGCCAGCTACTCTACCTATGAGTGTGGTGGCAAGTAGTTACAGGATAGCCAATAACCACCAATCCTGGGCCTTGCCAAAGGATTCACCAACTAGCTTCCTCACCATATTTTTTATACTGTATCTTTTTTTTAATAATACTTTTAATATAGTTGAATACAAAGTAAACATTAAATCATATAATCAAGAGTGGGAGGGATGCTGTTTACCTGGTTCCAGTGCAAAACGGATATGGGGTCTTCTTACTCCTCCTACTTATTTTTTCCCACTCTACCTTCTTCCTGTAAACCTCC